>JBCJKE010166469.1:0-11374 GCA_039654525.1 Melibe bucephala
GTTTATTTTGTATTTGTATTGTTATGGGAACAAATTTCTGCCATTTTGGCACATTCATACTGTTTTTGAAAAAAATCATAATTTCAACAATTTTAAATTTTTTCCTTGAAATTTTCAACAATTGTTTAGAAATAAATGTGGATCTCTCTAATTGGGATTATTTACTGTTGTATCAACCCTTTGCCTGAGAATCATGCCTTGAAGTTGAGAAATTAGTATTGAAATTTGTGAAACGAAAAACAACCCTGTAGTTTTAGTCTCAAAATACCATGAAATTTTCAGAAAGATGTAAAAGTTTCATTTTTTTCATATTCTTCATTTATTTTCCTTCAAATCTATATATAAAACAACATACTTAGAAGTAATATTATTAGCGAAAAAAATAAAATAAAAATTCCTATCTGACTTTAAAATAGCAAAGGGAAAAAACCCTAAAAAATTTGAGTTTTTTTTTGGGAACGGATAAAGAGTTAATAGAGTGGAATTTTTTTTTCTTGTTTTTGAAGCTTTTTAAAATCATATTTTTAGGAGAAGCCTGAAGGGGAGCATTGCCATAAATAATCAATGGAGTGGCTTCTATGTAAAAAAAAAAAATGTTTTACGATTTTTCTGTCTCAGCATCCAGAAGGTTTTGAATTCTGTAAATTTCCTTATATGAAGTTGACAAGTCTGAACAGTTTTTAATGAGGCATCATTGTCCATGCGTAATAAAGAATGAAGACCATGCTTACATTCTAGCTTTTCCACTTTTTAAAAACTGAAAGCTTTTAACTGCTTTGAAAGTCATGAAATTTTGCTGTCTGTCCATCAAGGTCTACAGTTTTGAACTATAAATGAAAATTTTCTTTTTTCACCTCTCCTCTGTGCTTTTTCTCATTCTTTCAAATTATTCTCCTTTGTCTTCTTTTATTATATCTTTTTTTACAAATTCCTTACATTTTAATGCTAAGATTGTCTTCAGTGTACCAAGACCTGTTGTTCAGTTGAATTTTTATTCTTTATAATGCTTAGCTTTTTCAAACCAAATTTTTATATATGTATGACAACCTTTACAGATAGATATAATATACATTTAACTTGAGAGACTGTATGCTTAGATTTTTGACATGAGAGTCTGTATGCGTAGGTGTGATCTTATGTGAATCAAGTCAATACTTTTTAAATTCTTTCATATGTAATAGCTTTGACTTCTCAACACTTGCTTATAAATGTATATCATTTGGTGGTCCGACATACAAAGTCAGACTGTTGGGTCTTGAATATATTGAAGTGTCACTTTTGTCTTTAATTATCATTACCATGATAAGAAGGGGACATTTCTGGTGTGTTGCTTCATTCGCGTGTCGCCAAAGAATCTCTTACAGTTGATTTTAACTGCAAATTGCTTTTTTATAGTTATCTTCCAGTCAAATGGGATGAAATAAGTTTGGGGTTGAATCATCTAATGAAACTCTCTGTGTATATAGATTCACATGATTTCTATTCTATTTTTGACCAGGTCTTGTTGATAGATTTTTCGTCTCTCAGAGTAAATTGAATTGCACTGTATGCTTTATAGTTTTAAGCATGCAACACACTTTTGATAAAGCAAAATCTATGTATTGACATATATAAGAAATATTTGAGAGTACTTGAGTTTTGCTGGATTAAATAGAAACTAGATCCAAAATCATGAAATGGTTTGAAATTACAAGTTGGAAGTCAGAGTTCACACTTAAATGTAATTTTTCTTATTCAATATCTGTCATACATTTTGGACTGTTAATTACAATTTATATTCTCTTTTTTCATTTTGCAGAACAAATTTCCTGAATGGTGTACAGGCTGTTCTTGATAATAATAGTACAGAATGGCATCCGATGTTGAAGATGTATGGCAAAGCCTGGGCGTGCGGATTTGTCATGTTTGCCAGCTAAAAACCTCAGACACGGCTGTTTTCCAGACTCATGTGTGTCGCAGGATTACCATTGGCTTCAAGAAACCACTGAACGTATATGTGTGCTCTATTTGTAAAATTGAACAGGGGGAGTATGACTTTATTGAACACCTCCAGTACCACATATTGGAGAAGCCATTTAAATGCAGCTTCTGTGATCAGGATTTTGCTACAAAGAAACAGGTCTTTAGTCATCTGATAAGATACCATCCTCAAAAGAGCCAGTCCTATGAACTTAAAGTGCAAGACAATACTGGCAAATATCTACAGACTGCCAGAACTAAAGGAAGAGCTTTCATCACTCCTATCAAGAAAGTTCTTGATCCAGAATCTTTTGAAGCCACTGTAGATATAATTAGTGATCACCCTTCTTTAACACAAGTATCAAATGTTCCTCCTGGAATGGTAACGCCATCTGTCACATCAGATAAGACACCTCGACTTTCTCTATTGTCACATGCTTCTGCAAAATCATGTCCACCTGGAGAAGAGACTGCTCAAACTGATGCTGTTGAAAAGGATCTACAACTATCAAATAAATTTTGTGAGGAAGCTTCTCTGCCACCACCTGAGCAGTTGGTACATAGTGAAAATGGAGGCCCTTCTGAAATTCAAGATGCCATTGTTCAAACTTCCATTGTCAGTCAAGCTGCATGTGTAGTCAAGTATGACTTCGATTCAACTTTGAAGTTGCCACTTGTAGAAAATTCAAGTAAACATAATTATTCCTACCTTAGCATTTTTACCGTTAAAAAGGAAGTATTATATGTCTGTAGTAAGTGTCAGTACAGATTCAAGGATAAAGATTTATTCCTTCACCATATCTGGAAAAAACATGCCCATCCTTTTGATAATTTTTTGTGTTGCTCATCCACTTTTAATATTAAATGCCCTCGTCTTCAAAGTGTTATGAAGTTACTTCATGAGAGGTCTATGGGTCTATTTGACATTCATATGGATGAAGGTTTAAACCAGGAAGTGAAATATGTGCCTCAAGAAGAGGATAAGGTTGCTCTTCTTCCTCTCTTAAATCACATCTCTGCATCCACTGTGACTGGTACACAAAGTGCCAATGATTTTCAATCTAACCAGTCAGCATGCAGAGGAATCATGTCAAATGACCCATGCTGTATTCTACAGTTGAAAAAAGAAGTGGAACAAGGAAATAATGAAGAGACTGAGTCAAGCAAATCCATGAACATAGAATCTGACAATTCAGCCACTGAAGAGCAGGGCAGCAGCACATGCACACTGAACCAAGACAATGGAAATTTAAGAGCTTGCTTGTCAATTGGAGCATTTAGTGAAGGAACAACAACATCAATTCACACAATGAAATCTGAAAATTTATCCATTGAGAACGAAGCTGTTGTTGGGAAAGAATTCCATAACAAAAATCAAACCACTACTATGTTGATGGGAAATGACACAGTTGATAAAGATCATAATCTCTCTGCAAAGATATTTGACAATTCGGTTTCTGAAAAGGAAGCTGTACTAGAGCAAATCAGTAAAGGCAGTAATGAAACAAATATATTGTCAGTACACACTTTAGATTGTAATAATGCAATTCGAAGTAGGTCCACTCAAGAATCAGACAATTTAGTCATTGATAAGAATGCTAATGTAAAAGAAGCAAATAAAGGCAATTATGGAAGTGATGAATCAACAGTAGAGGCAGGTGACAGTTCAAGAAGAGTTGCAGTAAATTATGTAGATCAGATGGCTGAAAATAGTATTTCTGAAAAGCAAGTAAATATGAATGAAATCAATATAAGAAATCCTGTTTCTTGTTCTGATATGTTAAGTGCGAATGTTCAAAAAGAACTTTGTATAGGTGATCCTACTGCTTCATCATTTCAAAAGGATACTGAACAAAACAATGACATTGGAAATCTTCAAGTGGTTCAGAAGGACAATAAAAAAGATACTGAACAAAATAAGGATATTGCAAGTATTCCAGTAGTTCAGAAGGACAATCAAAAAGATACTGAACAAAACAATGACATTGCAAATATTCCAGTGGTTCAGAAGGACAATAAAAAAGATACTGAACAAAGCAATGACATTGCAAATATTCCAGTGGTTCAGAAGGACAATCAAAAAGATACTGAACAAAACAATGACATTTTAAGTATTCCAATGGTTCAGAAGGACAATCAAAAAGATACTGAACAAAATAATGACATTACAAGTATTCCAGTGGTTCAGAAGGGCAATAAAGAAGATACTGAACAAAACAATGACATTGCAAATATTCAAGTGGTTCAGAAGGACAATCAAAATGATACTGAGCAAAACAATGACATTACAAGTGTTCAAGTGGTTCAGAAGGACAATGAAAAAGATACTGAACAAAATAATGACATTGCAAATATTCAAGTGGTTCAGAAGGACAATCAAAATGATACTGAACAAAACAATGACATTACAAGTGTTCAAGTGGTTCAGAAGGGCAATCAAAATGATACTGAACAAAACAATGACATTACAAGTATTCAAGTGGGTCAGAAGGGCAATAAAAAAGATACTGAACAAAACAATGACATTACAAGTATTCAAGTGGTTCAGAAGGACAATCAAAATGATACTGAAGTTCAAGTGGTTCAGAAGGGCAATCAAAATGATACTGAACAAAACAATGACATTACAAGTATTCAAGTGGTTCCGAAGGACAGTCTTGATGACAATGTTGGTTGCAATTTTTATAAATGTGCATTTTCTCAGTGTTATTTCTCAAGCAGTAGTCCAATTGATTTCCTTACACACAACCAAGAAGATCACGGAATGGAATGTTCTTTTTTTTGTTTTTATTGTGGATTTGAAGGTCCATGCACAGGCAACCTGTTGGACCATATGGATTCACATCTTGGTCAATCTTCTGATTATTATTCAGGATCAATTTTGGAAAACTCCCATGTCTATGAAAAAGTTGAGCATAGGCATTTAAACACAATGCTGAGCTTGATTGAATCTAAAAGCAAAAGTATGCAAAAGGTTGAATATGCTTGCAATCATTGTGAATCCCACTTTTTGTCCTTAGAGGCCTTAAGATGTCACCTTAAAAATTCGACTTTGAGGACCTACAGCTGCAATCATTGTAGAAGTAATTTTCTCAATTCCAAATCAGTTGAAAGACACAATAGAGAAAAGCATCCTGCCCAACCGAGATTCCGTCGGCAAGAGAGTAAGCTTCTATGTAGGGATCGCTTATTATATGAAAAATCCTTTTCAAAACTTGTTGCAAAAAGAAAATTTACCCAGGTTGCCTCCATTGATCAGGGATGTACAAACTCAGAAAGATTGGTTTCTAGCTTTCCTGATGTTAATAACAGTGAATGCTCTGTCAGAGATGTCAGTACCCTAAATTTACCACTTGAACAAACTGAAAACAAAACTATGCAGACAGATAACCCCAAATCGCCCAGTGTAAATTGCGGTCACTCAGACCATACAATTACCTCGACAGCAACAGTAGGAGGCACATCAGCTCATGAATTGTCAACCTTTTCTGAAACTAAGAACAGTGAAAGTTCTGTGAAAAATCTTAGTACTTCAAATTTACAGCTTGAACAACTTGAAAAGAACCATATGGAAGTTTATCCGAATTCCTCAAATGATGCACATACCATTTACTCTGACTCTGACAATACAGTTGCTTTGACATCAACAAAAGAAGGCATATCGACTCTTGAAGTGCCAAGTTTTTCTGAAGTTAATAACGGTATCTTGAATTTACAGCATGAACACTTTGAAAAGAATGCTATGGAGACAGATTTCCCTAAGTCTCCCAAGGGAGACAGTAATTCTCCACATGATACCAGTTACTTAGACAATACATTTGCTTTGACATCAACAGAAGAGGGCACATCAGCTCATCCAATACCAAGTATCTCTGAAGTTGATAACAGTGAATGCTCTATGGAAAATTCCAGCACCTTAAAGTTACAACTGGAACAACCTAAAAACAACATCATGCAGACAGATGACCCTAAGTCTGCAAGCACATCCATTGTAAACAATGAGGAAATGCCTGGCATTCACAGAAAATCAGAAACTGAAATAAGCAATGAAAATGGGAAATATGAAAAAGCGCACAAGTCTTTGTCAAGTCTTTGCAACTCTTCTGAAGAGAAAGCTACACTTGTGAAGCACGGTGTTAAAAATACATGTTTTTCTGAACCAATATCAACCCAACTTTCAGAAATTCCATCAAATTGTAGCAAACGAATGCCACGGATTTATGATCTTTGTGCAAGGAAAAGTACTGCTGAATATTTAAGCAGTTTGTACACCCAACTTAAAAGTGGATCTTACATTTGCAATAACTGTTCCAAAGAGATATCAAGATTGAGAAACATGCTTTGCCATATTTTCTTCTGCCAGGGTAAAACTAGTGTTGTTAATTGCCCTTATGATTGTGCCTTTGATAGTGAACATCCAAAAATTATTACTGAACACATTCAACAGGAGCATCCAACCAAGGACACTTCTTGCAAATCATTTCGTTGCATCAATGGCAAAAAGTTTTTTAAATTTCTAAAAAACAAAAAAGTCACTCAATTGGTTTTTAAAATGGCTTGCAAACCATCAAAAGATGATTATATAACTAAAATGAAGACTTTTGAGACAAAAGCAAAGGAGAATGCTTTTCACTGCTCTGTAGGTAATTTAAAAGTAAAAGTGTCAAATTCGATAGAGCAGGTAACAAAGTGTGTACATTATGAAAGCCAAAATGTAACAACTATGAAACCTGAACGTTTTCACAAAGCTTTTGAGAGAGGCACATCATCTTTGGAAGTTGCAGCAGACGGTTCTGCCACAGAGTTGCCAAAACATAATAACAATAATACGCAAGCTCTAAATGAAATTTCTTTATCTAAATGTGTACATGATTTTGTGGAAGTTTCAAAGCAAAAAAATGTGATGGAAGCTACAGCAATGATAGATTGTAAAGATTCCATTCCACCATCAGCAAAAGATACTCATAATGATGTAAAAATTAATCTTACTGAAGATGGCACAAATACTATTAAAAGTTCATCATCTATAGATGCTCAATTGAAATTGCAAGAGGAAAGGCCAGATCTTTTGAGGAAAGAATTTGCTCAAAGTACACTGGTACCCATTCCTCAAACACTTCAAATAAGGGAATTAGAAGACAATTTAGATTTAGACCATTTCACAATAGAAAGGGGGTCTGCTTCTCTTGAATCATCTGAACCACATCAAGAATCATCTGAAAGTGGCACAAGGAGTTTTGAGATAATTCTAACTGGTGACCATCATTGCAAACCTGCACAAGAGGACAGTGAGAGGCCATTATCCAGTGAAAGTTGTCCTCTTGTTCTTGGGAAACAAGAAGCACAATTGAACCAATTATCATCTGATAATCCAAGTACAAGACCTAGGACCGTGAATCATACGATGCCATTTGTAAATAAGAATTTGATGTATCAGTGCAAACTGTGTCATTTGGTATTTACTTTTAACATTGATCATATGAGGAAACATATTACTGAAAAGCATAACAATTTCTTTACCTGTGGATATTGTGAAAGACCATACTTTAACTTGACTTTTCTAAAAAATCATATCAAATCCACCCATGACAATGACATACTCAAGATCCAACCAGTTTCATTAGAATTAATTTTTTCCCGCATCAGTCCATCTTGCAAAGTTGTCCAGGACAAAGATTTGAAATTGCAAGAAAAAGAAAGTAGAGCTACACTTTCAAATATAGTCAATGTCCCCTCTCTTGATGTGATAAATCATTCAAAAGAAGAAAAATCAAAGACTGACAATAAAGTCAGTCACATGAAAATTGAACATGTTGCTTCAGATGGGAACACCATTGAATGTTATGATCAGCCACTGAAAGGGGCAGAGTTGTTCCCTGCTCTGAATACAAATGATCTTAATCATCAAGATTTAGATGCTAATAATATTACTTCCCAGCATTCAAAAGTTGTTACTCAATGTGAGACAGAGGAGAGCAATCATCAAAGCTCAGTGTCAACTGCATCAAGGGATCCCATTTTACCAAATGGATTTGACAGGGAAATATTTAATGAAAACATGTCAAAAGAGAATGGTGGTAAGGAGCCAAGCAGAATTTTCAAGAAGAGTTTGAATAAAATGCTATGTGATGGCCAAGCAGAGAGCCAGCATTTCCCAAACAACCAGGCTAATCATAGCTTGTCAGAAGATCTGCAGTCTCCGGATTGCAAAATGACCACTTCTAAAAGGAAATTGGACAATCAAATCCTTTATGGGGATATCCTAGATGTTCAGCCTGATATAAAAAGACTTTGCTCTGATCGTTTAGTTCACACAGACACTTGTGAGATGGAAAAACGATCTGAGACTGATTTGCTATGGATTAACCGATCAGATTGTTCTTGTCAAGTCCAAACAAATAGCTCTGATACTTTTATTCAAAGCAACAATCCACCAATTTTAGACATTGCATGTGATAAACATCATAATAAAAATATGGTAACATCAATGAACAAAGTACTAAAGGAGCTCTTCAACTGCAAAATTTGTATGGTTTCCTTCACATCGATATCAGAAATAGGAGACCATTTTATTAAAGACCATCCCAATGTTGTTGCCCAATGGTCAGATCGAAGAACAGGTATACATTACTCTGCTGGTGTCAAGTTTTATGACAAGAAAGATGTCCGGCCCTCTGTAACAAGATATCTATGTGGATACTGCATTTTTGAATCAAAAATGAAGTGAGTCTGAATTGTACAATAATTTCAACAAAGTTCTAGGGAAAATAGGCCTTTTTTTTTTTCTTTTTTCTTTTTTTTTTTCCACATGACAAACTTGTTAAAACAACTTATAGTTCTAGAATAGGAAAAAGTAGTAAGATTTTGGAGTTGTTACTGGGAAATTTCCAAATTATAATATGATAATAAATCATTATTATGTGCCCCCATTCGTCCTGTTTAGTTAGTAATCCTGCGAGAGTGCCTGGTGGTTGGGAAGCAGCCTAACCGGGCACTTAGGCGGTGCGGGCACTCAGGCGATATCGGACTTGCGGCTCCCTAGATGTCTGATTTTTATTATACGTATTTAGCTTGAGTTTTTAAATATCTTGAAATTTGTTCAGGCATCTTAATATGTGATTATTATGTGTGGATGAAGATCGTCTTGCTTCAAGAAAATTCATTTTGAAATCAATTTTAAGTTTACAAGCCATGCAGCCTATTTCAAAATGTTCAAAGACACCCCTGTTCACAGCCAGAAAGTAATCATTTTGTCGTGACGGGGAGGGACTCGAGTGCGTAGTGTTGCATAAATCTGTAGACGGTCATTCGTTTTAACCAACCACCTCAAGACAAGGCAAAAGCCGTCTTGCGTCATTGAACAGCTGAGCATGTGTCATCATCGATGTCCAAATCTAGGCCACACCTTTTTCGTCGCATTAACAAATTTGATGGGCTGGACAGTGGACCAGCAAGGGGGCATTCATTTGTTACGTGTTCCAGACTCAAAGGGGTGGGGAAACTACTCAAGTGAGTGGGAGGGACACCTTTTGATACCTTAGCAAACTCCTGACAAGTGTTCATGGTTACTTTATCCGTAGTAAGTTGATATTTCATTGCTTTTTTGATTGACAACATGCCAACATACCGTGCATTAAGGTGGCAGATGGCTTCGAAGGTGGGCACTCAGAGTGACGATTTTGATAGTAAAAATTCGTCAAAACAACGGGCACTTAGGCGAAATGGGCATTCAGCCGGAGGGCACTCTCGCGGAAACTACTGTATAATCATTGTTCGATCTCATGAGGAATATATAATATATTATATATATATTTACTTAAGTGGCCGATATACAGGGCGCATCTCTCAAGCAAATTCTTCCTTTACCAACACTTAGGTACTCATTTTACACCAGAATGGGATAAGTAAATGGAGTTTTTTATTCAGGAAATGCATAAAAAAAAGACTTTGTCATGAATTCAGTTTGAAAATGTTTTTTCTTTCTCATTTAGCTACTTCCCCATCTTTTCGTTCGATTGAAAATGCATGCATGTATAATATTATAATATGTTATATATATCTGTTCAGATTTTACATCTGACTTTTATCTGTGTAGTTAACTGTTAATGCACATAATAATCTGTTTATTTTACTGAATTTATTTAATTTTCAAATTTATTTTACTGAATTTATTTAATTTGCTAGGGTTTTCTGAGACTGCATTACAATGTTTTCTTCCAGGGAATCTATGACCAAACATATGAGTTTGGCCCATTATACCTGTGTAGACTACCATTATGCTGTTCCATTCTCCCACAATCATGAGCCTGTAGCATACACGGAGAAGTGTAAGTAGGACACCAACATATATATATATATATGATCATGTAAATTTATATGATGTTCGTCCACTGAGATATGTATATTTTTTTACAAACACAGAAACGTTTAGTCTGACATATAGTTTAGGATGAAAACAAATGAGAAATCAAAACATGTAGCTCTGTAAAATGCCTTTAAACATTATATTGTATTGGTACATATTGATTATTAATCATGTAGGAATTAAAATGGCTCAACCGATTTTGGTAAATTGATATAGATCAGGTTGGCATAATAAGACCTTGGCTGGTGTTGAAAACATAAGTCTGGCTAGCACAATATAAGACACTGGCTGGTGCAAATAGGACAGATGGGGACAAGTAGGTCTGGATGGTGTTGGTAGCATATAGATCAAATGGGGACAATTAGGCCCAACTGGTGTTGGTTATATAGATCAAATGGGGACAATTAGGCCCAACTGGTGTTAGTTGGATATAGATCAAATGGGGACAATTAGGCCCGGCTGGTGTTGGTTGGATATAGATCAAATGGGGACAATTAGGCCCGGCTGGTGTTGGTTGGTTATAGATGAAGTGGGAACAATTAGGCCCGGCTGGTGTTGGTTGGATATAGGTGAAATGGGGACAATTAGGCCTGGCTGGTGTTGGTTGCTTTTTGGTCAGATGGGGACAATTAGGCCTGGCTGGTGTTGGTTGCTTTTTGGTCAGATGGGGACAATTATGCCTGGCTGGTGTTGGTTGCATTTTGGTCAGATGGGGACAATTAGGCCTTACTGGTGTTGGTTGCATATAGGTCAGATGGGGACAATTAGGCCTGGCTGGTGTTGTTGCATATAGGTGAGATGGAAACAATTATGCCTGGCTGGTGTTGGTTGCATATAGGACAGATGGGGACAATTATGCCTGGCTGGTGTTGCATATAGATCAGATGGGGACAATTAGACCTGGCTGGTGTTGGTTACATATATAGGACAGATGGGGACAATTAGGCCTGGCTGGTGTTGGTTGCATATAGGACAGATGGGGACAATTATGCCTGGCTGGTGTTGGTTGCATATAGGACAGATGGGGACAATTAGGCCTGGCTGGTGTTG
>JBCJKE010166470.1:0-10422 GCA_039654525.1 Melibe bucephala
TATAATAAATTCATCCAAAGATCTTTAACTACTCTCCTTTTTTTTTCCTAATAGAGACATCTAATTAAGATCTAAACATGAAAAAAAAAAAAATGACTCAAATGACTGAGATGTAGATCTAGACTTATGTAAAACAATATTAACAATATAGTGTTCTCTCATATATGTACAAACATATGTATAATGTCCGTTTTTTAACTTAAAATCTAATGACATTTTCAAGAAACACTGCCTATGCATTTTTTAATGTTAACCTTAATATTAACCTATAATGGGTTTTTTTCTTCTTTAGTGATATGCGCACCTTACGCACCAAGTTGCTGGAAATGTTGACAGATCCTAATCACTCAAGAGAAACAATGAACAAGACAACTTCAGAATACTTGAGTCTCTTGCAGGGGTTGTGTATCAATATGGATCCTAATGAAACAGATAACAAGCTTCGTAAACTAGTGAAGTTCAAGTGGACCAACAGTCTTACTGGCAGTACTCCTGTGTAATACTTGTCTGCTTATCAAATATACTAGCTTTTAGTTTTGACTCTTTGGCTCAAACTCTTTTATTTGCTTGACTTGTGAGTTTAATACATGGTTTCCCTAGCAAGGTTTTATTTTTATTAGTGAATGTGTGAGTGTCGAAATATAATGACAAATGTCTTAAGTTGTAAGAGCCAGTGTAAGTGACATTTTTGGTTTTAAACTTTAATGACTTCCTGATGAATCAGTATGATTGCGATAGAAATCATACCATGATCCTTAGGAAGAATTCTGGCAAAATGGTAAAGAAAAAATAATTTTATGAAAAGATAGTGGAAAAACTTAAATATACAAAGTTAGAACCTAAATATACTTGTAGTCTAATTACCTTTTGACGTGTTGGCAACAATATTCAGTTGACTGAGTCTGACAGCTTTTAATGAAGAAGACCAGGCTGCACTTTTCATTTAGACACACCATATTTTCTTTTCACATTCTCAGGGAGTGCAGTGATACTGGTTTTGAATATTTCTGCATGACATTGAACATTGCCCTGTGGTTGACTAAACATGCTGCCAAGCTTGCAGCCCAGGATGAGTATGTTTTATCTGTCTTTTACAGAAATAAAACCTAGACAAAAGTTTCAATTTATCTGTTATACATTTTATCATTCTGTAGAATTAACCTATCCCTAGCATTCCCGAATTAGTTATAATTCATTGAACTTTCAAAAATTGAGTTTTACTAAGCCATATGTGTATATCTTTGAACATAATTATTTCAGCTTAAGATTTCAAGATGTCTACATCAATGCAATATAGCTAATTGGGTTTCTTTATTGTTGTCACAGTCCAAGCATGGAAGATGCCAAAGAGATCCATAAATGTCTTCGTGCAGCTGCCGGCATGTTCAAATTTTCAAAGGTAAAATGATATAAATATCAAAAGTGCATGACTATAATAAGATAGTTGAAATTGATCTATTGCAATCATATTGTAGTTTCTTGTTGGGTTTTTTTTCCACTGATGTCTTTTTTATGTATTATCATTGAAGACATTACTTTTAAAATACCCTTTACAAAAAGAAGTGATTCAAAATTTATGTTGTAATTCAGTAAGGCCCTAGTCTAAAGAAATCTTTTCTATTGTTACAGGAAGAACTCAGACCAAAGTTACTGGATGTACCAGCAGAGGGTACACATGATACAGATAGCCGTATTTTAGATGCTTACATTCATCAATGCACAGCAGAGGCACAGGAGAGTGAGTGAAGATGTTGGGGATTGAGGAAGATGAAACGACAAGTTGAAGATATATATAGAGATATGACATAATTCAGATGCACATGCCTTCAAAACTTGACCAGTCACACCATCCAGGCCTTTAGTCCTATTAAATCTTACTACCACGTTTTCTTGGTTTCATTTTCATCTATGTCAGTATTTCTACTTTCATTCAAGATCATCTCCACTTCTTCAACGCCTTTGCCTAAATCTAGGGTATCAAATCATGCATAAAATATTCTAATTCGTCTAGGTCTAAATTGTCTTTGTCTTTGTATAGCAGGCCATCTTTTTAATACCTTCCCATGTTTTTTGTGTTTCTTACTTTAATCTGCTTTTCAATTATTTTTTTATATTCCTCTTTACATTTAACAATTTTTTTTTTCTTTTGACTCTGTTTAGACTTCAGAGCAAATTGTCACCATGGGTAAACAAGTCTTTTTTTTCCTTGATTATCGAATAATGATCTTCTTTGATTCATGGTTTTTTTTTCAGCAGTGTAACATGAGACATATTCCTTTTCCGCAACATTATCGACATTAAAGTAAATGTTTATTGCTCATGATTACACTGTCAGTATAATTTAATTGTTATTATAATTTACCGTAGTTGTCTTTCAAATTCACAGTAACTGTGGCCAGAGCAATCGAGTTGAAACATGCTGTTGGTCTTATAGCAGCTCTTGCTTATGAAACTTCAGAAATGTACAAGAAAGGAGGTATCTATTGAAAGTGTTGTTTATCATCTTCTTTATAGCCACTGCCATGTTTGAATAATCAACAACAAATCTAGTTTATATAAAGTCTCCACTTAAGACAAAATAAAACAGTGAATTTTCATCTTTAAACCCTTCTTCTGACAACCATTAATAGTAAAAATGACAATGGAAACAAGAACAGCCATTAGAATTAATCTAAAATATTATTAAAGCTCAAGCTATTTAGATCTAGTGAAAGAGAAACTTAGCTTTGGTTTAGATGTCGCATCGGTTTGCATGAAGTCGAAGAATGTCTCAAGTAGGTAACTTTTAAGCTAATCTTTTTTTTCACTACGATTTTTTCCCATTTTAATTTGATAATTTTATTAGATCAAATTGTTTTTATTGTCATTGTTTCTTTTGTTGACTGAAGAAGGGTTTGAGCCTGGAAATGCACCGTTTTGTTTTGTCTGTATAGTGGAGACTTTTCATGAACTGTTTTGTTGTTGACTATACATATTGAGTTCTCCACTGTGGCACTTTGTTTTTACTATATTGGGTTTCATATTTCTATGAAAATATATTTGAGATTTTTCAAATTATTATTTTGCTTTGTTCTTAGTTTTCATGTTTCTTCTGTGCTGAGGAGTAATGTTTTTTCTTTGGAATGCAAATGATACTTGATCTAGAGTGAATTGCATAGCCAGGAAAAAATCCATACTTTGTCAGCTGTCTTTGACTTTATGTGTATGTTCAGGTCAATCATATCATTTAATCCCTGTCAGTCAATTACAGTTTCCATAATTATTATATTTAATAAGTCTCATTGTACATGCCCAGTGAGTATAGTTCATCATAATCGGCTTGTCAATTTTTGCTTTTATGGATAGTGAAAAGAAAGGAACCTTATATATTTTGACCGAATTACAGATGAAGCTTTAGCAAGTTTGGATGCGACTGTTGTTGGGAAATGGAGAAAATACTTTCAACTGAAACATCAATTCTACCTGGCATGCGTAAGATCCCAACACTTCATTACTATTTTGATTATTCAGCTTTAATTGATAGGAAATACAATTCTTCAAGTCAATTGAAAATTTGAAAAGTATATTACTTTTGTTTTTCTGTGAATTTCTATGTAAAAAATGTGACAGATTCTTTACATTTAGATGTGTAGCAAAGGAAATCTTTCCAAAGAAGATCTCTAAAGCAGTTACAATGAGGTGTGCTGTTCATCAGCCTATAAGCCACTCTTTATGTCTGAGAGATTTTCCTCTAATAGTTTTCATGTTGATTATACGGTGAAATGAGAAGTAAACAGAAGTGATAACAAAGAAAATGAAAATTAGAATTAGCCTTTAATTGAGATCGATTCAATATTCATGATGACTGTTATTGTTAATGTAATGCTTTTTACATGCCTTTGAGTTAGTCATCAATCATATTTTAAATATTGATTGGCTTTTGCTTTTGCTTTCTTTTTTTTTTTTTTTTTTTTTTTTTTTTTTTCTTTTTTTTTTTTTTTTTTCCATTCTCTTGATCTAGTCATATCTTTTTTCTTCCATTCGTCATTCATTATTTGAAATTAATATGGCTGTTCCACCTTCATTTTGTCCAGGCACACAGCTACAATGGTGACAGTCTACTGAATCAAGATAAATGTGGAGAAGCCATCCGTGGGCTCCGAGAAAGTGTGAAATGTACGTAAGTTTCAGTTGAGCGTACGTTTGTGTTTTCACAATTCTGATTCTATGACTGTATCAGAGACTTGTGAATTTCAACTGACAATAGCAGTAATTCAAGTTACCTTTGGAATGTGTCTAAATTGTCTTTAGTTCAGAAAATTTTGAATGTTTGACACATTTTTATGTGAATTTTACTTTGGAGTGATTTGGACTTATTTTGTTAGCAATGCATAAATCATCATTAACATAAATGTTCTGACCAATTCTTAATATAATGATTTACATAGCTTTTAGCCCTGAAATTCAGTAATTCTTAAAAATGAGAATGACAAATCGACCATGTTGGTTTGTTACCTTACGAAAATGTAGCCAAGGTGCTAGTTTTATATAAAAATGAATTCAATTTCTTGGAGATTCTAATACTTCTTCCTTGAATATATTGTAGACATTTATATTTATTTTGTTTATAAGTAGGTATGAGGGTATAATCAGTTTTTGTCCTGGTGTGTAATATCACTGAGTAAAATTTTCAGAGGATAGCTTTGATGTCAAAACAACAGACATTAACAATTATGTTATGTTATTTTTATTTACTTTCTTTCTTTCCTCTCCCTCGTCTCATTAGTATATGAGAAAGCTGAGCTGCTGTGTAAAGAGTATGCTCAGACCAAGGGTGTTGGGACGACAGCCAGACCGCAAAATCACCCCTTTTTCCGAAAACTTGGACCTGTGGTCAAACGCACTTTGGAGAAATGTGAAAGAGAAAATGGGTTAATGTAAGTTAGATCTAATGCAAATTTAAGTAAAATATAACTGGTGATTTTCCAGTGTATTTGAATTTTTAAATAATCAGAATGTATGAGAGATATTTGAAATTAGTGGATCATAAGAAATTTTGTCTTATCCAATAGTTGAAGGAAAATTGACAGAATAAGGAAACAGGACATGGCCATAAGGAGAGAGGCAATGTTCAATAAAAATGTATTTTTAATGCATCAATTTTTATTTAAACTTTTACATTGTATTTTTTTTGTAACTGGTTGCCATATAGAAATCCTTTTCCCCCACCTAAAATATGTAAGTAAAAGATTTTATTCTCATTGAGGGAGTACAGGTTTTGAAGGTAAAGTATAGCAAAAGTATGTCAAAAGGTGGCACAGTGGATCTTAAATATATTAAACTTGGGCTTAATGAGACTACTACTACTTGTGAGGGAAAGAAAAGAAATTCCAGTTATTTTTCCTTTTCATTATACCACTAAAAAGGCCCTGCTGGAACAAGACAAGACACAACCTCATCAATAACAAGATCAATTTTCCTAATACCTATGTCTTCCACCATTTTTCCTCCTCCACCTTACCCTTTAACACAATGTCACTAATACATACGACTGGTGAGTTACACCATTTGGTGAGTTAAAGTTCTACCTGCTATTAATCGTTCTCCTATATATTGTCGAAGTCTCAGCAGGTTGTTTATTTAATGACTGTGCAATAGTCATCAATATGTGTTCTCTTCTGTAGGCCTTTTTGTAGTAAGACTTTTTCTGTCATTGTTGAAGATCTTGTAACAATGGCACTGCTATGCCTGGACCAGCATTCTCTTCCCCTCTGATCATTGCCTCTACTACTTGAATTCAGAGTAATGAATTTGTCAATAAAGATTTTACAAGAACTCTATTACATCAAGTTTGGGGCATGTCCCAATGATCCTGTTATATCTGCAATCCTTTGTACATAAGATGGGACCTCTTCATTTCTCTACCCAGTTAAATTTATAAACAAGGTGTACAGTTAATTCTTTTCATGAAGACCAGAGTTCTTACAATCTAGTGTTTATTAGTGTCAAATTATTGTTTTCATTTCACAGATATCATCAGAAAGTTGCCTTTGACCCCCCTGAACTTGAGCTGAAGGCAACTTATGGTCTTGTAAGCCCAGAAGAATACACATGCCCTTCTTTGCACACTCTTTGGACGCCAGAGATCTATGGGAAATTCAGTACTGCAGCTTCAGCACGCCCTCAGCCTGAAAAGGTAAATTTAAAATAGCTCAGACCTAAGTGACTTAATGAAGTCTTAGGTTAGAGGACTAGCTCTACACATACATAAAATTCTCCAACTTTTTAAAAATAATTTTATAATCTAGGGTAAATGTCTTTGAATTCTGTTGTGACTGTGTAACTCTTCATACATCAACCTCCTTTTAACATGACACACACAATTTCTGTTCATTGTTGATAAAGCTAGGGAATTAAAACAAAAAGACTATGATTATGATTACCAATTTTGCCTCTCTTGCTGCTGTTTTTGTTCTTGTATGTTTATAAAAGATGGCAAAATTTGAATATATCATAAATATGTTTTTATGGTTTGCCTTTTTATTTCCACTTCCAGAAAGAGAAAGACAAAGATGCCAAGCCAAATCCACTTCCTCCTGTGAAAGAAAAAGAGGTTCCCATGTCAGACAAGACCCCCCAAAATAATAGTAGTTGTACTGTATCATAGAGCACAAGAGGTGAAATAAGTCAGAGTTCTTTAAGTCTGACGATTTCTAGATCACATGGGTTGAAAACAAAAGTAATGATCAAAAACTGTACCTGATCCTTTCTGCTTACTTTTCTTTTGTGAAGTTCATCATCTCATATTGATATTACAATAATAGCATTACTTAATTCAGTCATTTTGGTGGGGTTGATCTCATTTGAAAAATCCTATTGTTGTCAGTTCTAGAGGTCAGAGGCTCACCTTTTTTTTACTTTGTGTATCAGCATGGGAAATCTTTATCTCAGATTATTGTATTCTGTATTTTTTAAGGTGCTGAAGTTCTTTTTTTGCATACTGGCCTTTCAGTTTACAATTTGGGCATATTTTAATATACCAGTAACTGAATGTGATACAGTGGGGTTTTGTTTTTGTATGATTCCATACAGGAAGTAGGGGACTACAGAGCAAAATAGCTGATAAACAGCAACTAACCATCTCTTTGCAGAAATTAGTCACCAGCTAATGCAAATCTTTTGACCTCCTTAATGTTTCTTGGTAAACAATATATAAAATGTCAGTCAGGATATGGTCAATAGAACATAGGAAGTGATTGGTTGTGCCCAAAGGATGTTTACTCTGTTAGAATAAAATACGGATAATGTTAATTTAACCAAGGAAGTTTATATATTTTTTAAGGTGCTGAAGTTCTTTTTTTGCAAACTGGCCTTTCAGTTTACAATTTGGGCATATTTTAATATACCAGTAATTGAATGTGATACAGTGGGGTTTTGTTTAATTTTTAACGGTCAGGGGACTTTTTTCTTTTACATTTTATTTGTAATGAGATGTTTCTTGATATTAAATGAAGGTAAAAAAACAAAGTGCAAATTAGTCAATATCTTTCATTGCCCACTGCACAACATAATAGGATGTATATCATTGTAAATAGATTACATGAAATAAAAAGGCCTTTTCAATTCTATTCCAATTTTTGTCCCTCAAAGTACATTCAAAGTGACCAGAAAATATATTGAAGGTACACGGTATAGCAGTTTTTGTACACCTTCAAGATATTGAATCATTTTTATCCTGCATGGTAGATGATAACAGGTTTATTTTGATGACAATTTAACCTTTGATCTGCCTAAGTTCTAGCATTAGCTGGTGACTAATTTCTGCAAAGAGATGGTTAGTTGCTGTTTATCCGCTATTTTGCTCTGTAGTCCCCTACTTCCTGTATGGAATCATTTATGAGCAAAGTTATGAAGGGCTACATATTATAGTGATAGTAATGAAAAATAAGTCAAGATAAATAAAAGATTTTGTTTAGCTAACTGAAAGCAACTATGATGAGCTTGATCAAATTTGTTCAACATCTTTCATGTTCCTGCATGAGATGTTGATAATGATCTGTCTGATATCTCTTTCGAGGATGCCGACAGAACATCTAGTAAGGATAAAAGAAACTGATGGGGACGATAGGGAAAGATCTGGTAGGCCTAGATTTAGCTGCTAGATCTGGCTCTATAAATGCCAACATTACAATAAATATATCATGGGTGTCATTGCATATTTTAAATGTTTAAGACATCCTGTCCATTGTATTTAAAATTTGAATAACCAATTACAGCTATATCAATTTTACTGCAAACCTTTTCATGCAAAAACAAAAATAAAAACGGGTGAAATAGACACCTCTTGATGTCATTAAGTGGGCAGATTAAGGGTTAATGTAAAGTATTTATCATGTAATAATATAGGCCTGACATGTGTTATATATGATTATCTTAATGATTTATTGTTTTTTTACTTTTCACATTTTTAGCCACCATTCCTTTCAACTGAAGATTCGTTCTTCCTAATATTGATTTCCTTTATTTGTGACAATAAACCATTTTATCATTATATCTCCAACAACTATGTTCACCCATTTCATGCTATCTCTTTTCAATAACTGAAGAAGATCAATCTTCAAAATGTAGATTATACTCACATCAATGTTATGCTTTTCTTTTACATTTTGTTTTTGTTACAAATCTTTTGACCTCCTTAATGTTTCTTGGTAAACAATATATAAAATGTCAGTCAGGATATGGTCAATAGAACATAGGAAGTGATTGGTTGTGCCCAAAGGATGTTTACTCTGTTAGAATAAAATACGGATAATGTTAATTTAACCAAGGAAGTTATGAAGAGCAGTGTAGAGGCTCCTTTTTATATATTGAATTTGAATGCAATTTTTGGTCAGGATTGTACATACTTATGCTCAAATGTTTCATATTTCAAGCTCTCTCAACAGGAATTTGTTACTGTAATGATATTTTTTTTACTTTCTGTTAATTGTATCAGGTGAACCTGTCTCAGAAGTGCATCCATCTTTCATCTTTAATTTTATCTACTATCCATATATTTGATGATATTTTTCAAAGAGTTGACAGAGTAATTAATATCTATTTTACATTTCCTTTCTCAGTTTCTGAATGCGAAAAGATATATGAAAATATTTGGTATCATATATGCCTTCTTATGACTACTGTCAGAAATACTGTTGATGCACTGATTCCAGTGGCTTTCTTAAGGATAGAAGCAATCCTGTAGGTCTTCTTTTGAAGATGATGTGCAGTACTCTTGGTGATTTTTCTTTAATCTCAGAGGCATCTCATAACATTAATTTCTAGGATTCTTTGACCTTGCTTATCAACTTTATTGGGCAAATATATATAGGTGGCATTGAGCAAAATTGTTGTATCCCCAAAATGCGGGTTTTGAGAAACAATGGCTTGAACATTTTATAAATTTCTCAAAAATCAGAATTAAAAAAAAAAAAACAACCCAAAAACTAAATCTCTGTCATGGTTTGAATAATTATATAATGTTTATAATATCTATTATATTTATAAATAAAATATCTATAAATAAATAAATCAAATAATGACATCCTAAGTCACAAAAACACCCACTGTATGTGTTTAGCAATACCGGTACACAACATTAACACTCACAGGGTTAGTTAGTACACTGTATTAAAGTCACACAAATCAATGTGACATTCAATCAAGGAAAGCTAGTCCCACTGCATCTGTGGAAAACATCTTAAGTTTACCACCTTGCTCTACTTATAGCTTAAACTTGTTGCGAGGCTTTTTTTTTATTTGCCCCTCAAACGATCAAGTTACATGTAGTTTTGCCATGATTACTTTTGTTTGATTTCTTAAATAAACAAATAGATCCAGTCTTAGGGCTGTGGTGGCATTAAGCTTATCAGATAAATCTGTAATTAGTGTAATGTTATAGAGAGACTGACTTGGTTTTGTTTTATATAGTAGTATACAGTAATTTAACTGACCACACTAAAATCAGGATTATTATCCCCATTCTATCATCAATCTTGCTCTTGTTTTAGAGGAAATTTGGATAGCACTATAATAGTAATAGCATGTAAATCTATACTTGAGGAGACATTGGATAATCAATTCAGACTTGTTTTCTTTGGTTCACTTTGATATCAATTTAAATCTAGAAAGTCAAAAAAATGTTCAAAGCAGCCCTCATATAATATATGAATGCTTGTTAAAAGCATGAAGTATCTTGACCATCATGTCAAGAATGTTATTTGTTTTTTACCCATTACTGTAAGTCATATATATGTCTTTCCTTGAACAGTCCTTTCTCCCCTCCATACTCAATTAAGGTGTGTGTGTGTGTGTGTGTGTGTGTGTGTGTGTGTGTGTGTGTGTGTGTGTGTGTGTGTGTGTGTGTGTGTGCTTTGGGAGGACGCCCCTCGCATGGGCAACCCG
>JBCJKE010166581.1:0-10422 GCA_039654525.1 Melibe bucephala
CAACCCCCCGCCCCCACCACCCCCAAAAAAGAAAAAAATCCCAAAAACAAAAGCAAAAACATGTATAAAAATAAAAACAAACAAAAATGCCACTCAATCCAACACACTAAAAAGCTAAAGCTCTCATATGTGGCTACATTAAGAGACACAACAAAATAGAGAAAACAATATTGGAAGGGAAGGTGGAAGGGAAGACGACATTGTGAGCTGGCTTGAGGTATATTATGCCATTGCAGAGGCTGCTAAACTGGCCACCCTTAGGACGACATGTCTGGGTGGCCACGTCCCAGAAAATGCCGTTTTCAAAAAACATGCCTTTACGGTAAGGTAAGACCTCGAGAGGTCATGTATATTGAAATAAAACCGTGGTGTCCACTGGAAAACGACTTTATTTGGAGACGGTGAGAAAGGTGATTGCAATTCAGTGCCACGCGTTGAGATCTCTCTACTACCTTCCTATGGAATCGGTAGCGGAAGAGAAGCTGAAACGTTGAGAATATCGCTCTAGAGGACCAATATATTTTCTTCGGATTAATTTCAAAATTCACGAAACTGGGTGATAATAAAAGAAGAAACGGAGAAAAAGGAAAAGAAAGAGAATGCACTCTGTGTCAACTCTGAAACTTCTTTTTAACTACAGCTGTGTGGCACGGCTCAGACAGAGTGGGACCGCTTTCCTCTCCTTTTTTAAAACGTGTTTTTTAATTACAGTGGTCTTCTTTTTTCGTACAAGAATCTACTTTTGCCGTATTGTTCTATGACCCGGCGCTAAAAAGGTCAGGCCGGTACAATATCAAGGACACAACTTCGGCACACCCCTCAGTATACAAATCATGAATAGAAATCCCGAAATATGAAAAATGCATATTGCCGTTCATTTCCCTTGTCATCATCAGCAATATTTATTTTCCAAAGACACAAAGCTCATCGACCTCCACAATCTACAAGGAATTCAACTTATTGTAATGATTTTCGTGTTTCTGCCCATCTTTCGGGCCAACGTTATATTATGGTGTAAAGAGAGAGAGAGAGAGACCTGTACATACTTTTGAAGGTGAACTTGGATATATGTCTACAGCAGTGGCGACTAAATTATCATCTTCTTGCAAACAAGCTGGGAGAGAAGATCAAAGATCAAGAGTTCCTGCCCTTATTGAACGATGGGATTATTTTGTAGAAAAACAGGCGAACGGAGGCGGATTGTTTATTCACCTCGATCAACTTACCGACACCCGCCAGGAAATTATTACGCCCCTGGTTACTCCTAGTCCAATCATCCCTTTCCATCGCATCGGATTTGTTAGCCTTCTTTCTCCCCCCAAAGGTCTCTCTGTGCGTCTCCTGCTCATATTATATCTTTTGTTTGTCTTACCTCCATCGCTTCCCTGCAAAGATCTTGTTTTCCATAACCTTATAACCTTGTGTTCCATCCATCTGTAACTCTTTTGTGTTTTGCCTCTCTTTCGTTATTATTGTGTTTCGTTTTCTTACAGTCCTTCTTTCCTCGATTACAGTCCATACGTCTGATAGTAGTCAGGAAAATCGTTGTAAATTTTCCACAAAGTGGCTAGCTAGGAGCATTAATGCTGAGTTAAAATTGAGTCGTAGAGATTCACAAGGGGGAGATGGCAGAGAGGTCGTTTAGAAGATAATGTTCCTGACCTATAAAGTGAAACGGAATACAAGACGATGTATGCCGACAAAGGCATGAGAGAAAGGAAGATATATAAAGGGAAGTAATCTATACTTGCCCTTTGTAAAAAAAAAAAAAAGAAAAAAAAAAGTTGATTTCGAATTTACGTCATAGGAAGGTGCAGCTGGTTCAGATTGACAATAACAAAGTCACTTTCAATTTCTGGGAACAGACACAATGCACATGATTTCCTAAGTACTTTTTTTCTGCGCATGAATATTTGGACTGCAGGAAGCATAGGAAGCAAAAGTTCCTAGATCACGTTTAGTTATGTCCGTGTGCATATTTCCTTTGACGAGAGCAACCTGCTATCTGATCCTTTGGCAGTTAGAGCACACGAACTGCACCGGGTGTATGGTGTGTTTCGAATTGGGAGAAAAAGTGGCATGGTCAGATAATCGAGTGTAAAAAGTATGAGTAATGAGAAGGAAGAGTATAAATATAGTAAACTTATTAAAATACAGAACTGGATAACTAATAAAGAAACACAATTTTGCAAAAGTAAAACAAGAAAATATTGTACTTTTGCGAATGTGAATGAAGATGATGAAGATGATGAAGATGATGAAGATGATAATGATGATGATGATGATGACGATGATGATGATGATAATGATGATGATGATGATGATGATGATGATGATGATGATGATGATAATGATGACCAGAAGAAGGAAGAGGAAGAGAAGAGAACGTTTGAAATGATGATGAGGATGACGATCACGCCGAGGACCGACGATGATGTTGATAATGATAATTCAAAAGAAGAGCCGGAGAAAGAGGAACTTCGTTGAGGTAAAGCCACCCCGTCATCTTCAATGGAGTAGTTTCGGAAAGAAACATACATAGTTAAAATATAATGTAAATATGGATTGAAACAGAAGATCGCGATAGTGGTTTGAGCGAAAACAAACATGGCGTGATGCACCCTAGCACTAACCACCATCCACAGGGGTGTATAATACAATTATTACTATAGTGCATCGACCATGGAAAGGCGGGGGATGAAGTTCAAGGCTTGAAAGGAGAGGGCCAGTCGATAGAGAGAGAAGAAAAAAGGATAACAGTGAAAGCCTGAAGTGTATATTTTTTGGTGATCGTACAATAATCCTCCTTTCTCCAAGTTTGTCGACAGCTGCTTGCTTACTTTCAACGGTTTTATATACCCGGGGAGAATAAAGGGTTCTTTACAACCCGAAGATACACAAAGAAAAATCAATAGTTAAATCTTCTGTTACTTCCAACAAAATACGGCGCGCGTTGGTGTTTTAATTGGCTCTACATATCACGCTCACCTGTTGTGGTTAGTTGAAATGGTATACTCTATGCACATATGCCGTGCTGGCGTTAATCCTGTTTGGCAGGAGGTCTTTGCGATGATAAGGCGCCGGATCAACATTATTCCTTATTCTTATCGGTTTATCAAACCATGAGTCAAACATGTGAAATGATTCCGGGCACGATATCCTTACACAAGCAAAGCCTTCATTTTCCGGCGCCATGCACTTTATCGACCTGACGATCTACCTTTTAACTTAAAAGCCTTGCAGACTATCAAAATACGAGTTATCAAGGCGATCCTTTTACTGGAGCGAGGTGCCCGGTGGTAGAGGCTGAATGAGAGGGGTTTTCAGACGAAGAGCCATTAGCTTCTGATTAGACAAAACAAATCGTGCTTTTCATTGTTTTCCGACATGAGCTTCTGGTTGGACAAAACAAGCCATTCTTTTTCATTATTTTCGACTGCTCTGTAACTGGGTAAGATTCATTCAGCACGTAGTCCTGTCTTACACATCAGGTCCAGACGATTGCCTCGCTGTTATGTATAATGCCCTTTATGAAAGTTAGAACACTGTCATAGAATACCGTAATCTCATCTGCACTTTTACAAATGGAACAGGGTATAGTGCAGACAACAACAATATGGAGAAAACCATCACGATATGCTAGCACAGCAGATATGATTATGCATCAATAACGTATACTATTGATTCATATAGCCACTGGGACTTCGATTGTAAAACGGTTTTGGATGTAAAAGTTAGTAAACCATACATGTCAGATACTTCCTAACTCATAATGGGAGATCTGTCCTATTAACTGTATTAACTGTACCAAAACACCTTTGGATGCATTTGAAATGCTTAGGACAGTTGACGTTGGATCAAATTGGATGATTAAAATATATTTATTGAAGAAGTGATCTCTAAATTCGAAGATGGCTTTGTTTTTAAGAAAGAACCATACATTTTATACAAGTCTTGATTATACTAAGATAAAAAGAACAAAACCGAGGAACCGAGGAACAGATATAAAACACACAGCCAATATACGAGTTATATCAGGACAGTTAAAAACCATGTAAAGCAATGTGTACATAGGATATTTTTATATCCGGTAGAGAAAACATGAATCTACCATTCAAATTAACAAGCAAAGGCGTTAACATTAAACTTGTTAAAAGATTCAAATATCTTGGATCAAATATCCCAAATGACTGTAAAGACACAATAGAAATTAAACAAAGAATAGCGATTGCAAAGCAGACATCCCACAAACTCAGACCTGTTATCAACAGCGCAATACCTAAAATGAACATCAAACTACAAATAGCGCAGACGTCCTCCCAACACTGTTATAAGCATGTGACACTTGGACGAAAGATTCAGAATCGACAAAACGACTGGGAACTTTCAAAACGTGGATTAATATACAGAAAATATCCGGAAAAGAGAGAGAATATTGTTGGGTACAATCAGGCAAGGCAAATGCGGCTTTTGAACACATTTGGAGAGTGGGCGGAATTGAAAAGCTAGTAACATCAGGTTTTGTTGAAGGAAAAAGAGCTCGGGGAGGACAACTTATGTCATACAAAAATGCGTAAGACAACACATCCATAATTGACACTAAGACAGGCCACACAAGATGTGCTGAAGACAGGGCACATGGGGAAGAATGGTCGACAAAAAGAGCTTGCTAACCTGATGATGATAGTGTGCATAGAATCTAGTTTGCTTTATGTGCATTGTCTCGTTAGATGCTTTCGACAACAATTACGTTTCACTCTTAGTTTAGTATCAATGATATCACAGCAATCTGTGTAAGGAGAATGGAATCATATTATTATTACAAATGGATGGGACGAAAAAGATCAGAGCTTCCCACCAATCTTTGGATGTGCCCTCTAAGTTTATATAGTTATTTTTCATACGAGATCACCAAGTTGATCAGCCTTCATCTTTAGACCAGATGAAACTGCGTGCACTAGAGTCACTGAGATAGGGTATGCAATATAGAAGAACAATACCCATAAGAGGCAAGGGGCAGACAAATCTAGCAATCCTAATTTGGTGAGTCAAGTGCTGACACCACGATTACAAAATTATCAGACGCTACCAACACCCATTGTACATCATGGTTTATAAATGTCGTCCTCAGGTAGACCCGCTATTCATGGAGAGGGGTTGAAAGCGATAAAGCAGTCAAGCAATTTATCTTTACAAGTAGATATATCTAAATTGTGTCAGGTCTCCCTGAGAAATGTTCTACGAAGCACATAAAACGTGCATGCAGACGTCTGCCACATTCGTTATGATACAGGAAGTTTCAGGAGTGATTTAAATTTGCGGTCTACGCAACAACCGGACCCAACGAGGCACGCCAATCCCAGTCATGGGGGATAAGAAGGCTATCTGTTTTCATGCCGCCGGATCTCCTGTGGCTAAACTTCCCGCTATCACCTGGCGCACGGAAGCGCTTTCTTGACCTCCCAAGTGGGCATATGGCAGACGGTTAAGCAAGCAAGCTAATGAAGTAGGCAGTCATTACCTCTTTTTTTAATGCACATGTATATACACGGCTTGGCGCATGTCGCAAGACTCGACAGTTGACCCAGCTTCTGTATCGTCTCGCTTAATTCGTTTTATTCGGTTCTGTTGTAGTTGATGTTGTTTTTGTCCTACAAGTATGAACTTTATCAGTTTGTGTTCTTAATTGCATCTTTTGGGAATCTTTGTGTTGGATTTGACTTCAATTTACTCGCTCGGGTAGGCGGGCGCCTAACGTTGGTGCAAGATTGAAACAAGGAGCGCAATTGTAGCACGCAAAGTTTTAGATCGGGCACATTGGATCTAAGCAATTTCAGTAGGCCCCATAGATAATATTTACATGCACGGAGGGAAAAATTTAAATAAAGAAAAAATTAGCAAGAAAAACTTGTGATTCCACTGAGGATTGATCTCGGGATAGTGACACTGTTTCGTTTCGACGGCGAGACTTCTTCCTTCTGTGTTTATTCTCTATGGGGCCTATTGACGCTGTCTAGATATAGTGCGCTAGATCTAATAATGTGTATGCTGAACATAGGTAAGCAATCGTCCGTCTCTAAAGCCCAAATGGTCGAAAGATGGCCCATTGTCTAACTCAACCTCGGCCTTGGTACTCGAAGAAGTACTGGATCCGATCGAGTAGGTGTAGCAGAACTGGAGCAATCGGACGGGTTGGTGGTTTGTTAATTTTGGTAAATTTATTTCTGACGTGATGCCCTGATCACTTTAATAGTATCACTGTTCAACGATGTCACTGTTTAGTTGTTTCAAAGCACGGAAATATCGATTTGTTTAGTTATCCATTTCCCATCTGCCGCTTTAACAGTTTAGTTAACTCTGTCTGCGATATGTCATGAAAAGAGCATCATGACTGAAATGCAAACATGAGAAAGTCTATGGATCTAGAAATATTGACAAGCAGGTAAGGATTATCCCACTCTGCCAACTCATGAATGGCTCGGTGAGAAAATACATTTGAAGTATCTCTCAATAAAATCTAGGCCAAAAAATGTTGCTGTAGCTTTGATGGTAATTACTCATCTTTAACTTAAAATGATCAGCATTGCCATTCTAGGTAAACTACGTAAGTATTCAACAGTGAAACCCAATGGAATACCGCTTTCCATAGCGCCCGTCTAGAAAGTCCATAGATAGGGTTCATCTATTGTAAAATGTGTTTCTTTGGGGATGGTATTATGAATTTAGAGGATACGTTTATCCCTAGGGAAGAGAGGTCCTCCAATTGAAAATAAAGCTGTTTGATATTAATTGGAATCTTATATCAAAGTCATGCCAGGCATTCCACTAATTATACTCATAAAGTAGAAGATGCAGGGAAAGGGCTTTGAAAGGACTTTAAGCTGATTTCTCATCCATCGCAAATAACGCTATTTGTGAGACACCGAGACCAACAAGGAACAAGGATACTTTCGAAATGTGAAAAGCTGCCTTTGAAAGATGCTGTCTTCTGTTGACGGATTTAAGAGTATCCCTTCGGGTTGAAGAGGAAAGAACAGTTACGGCGATTTATGTTAATGGTATGTAACGGGTGTGTAACGAAGACAATTTGTGGACATGACAGGCTCGAGGCAAAGTTTCATCACCAACGACCACCATACCAAGTAATAAGTCCATTGGATTCCACTGCGGGCAACTCCAAATAGGACCACAACAGTTCGGAATACCCCATTCGTGTTGCATAATAATATGTCATAGTAATATAATAACATAATAATATAGATTCTACGACATAATCGTTTGTTTTGTTTTGTTGTTATCCATTTCCCATCTACTGCTTCAAAGTGTAGGGAACCTTGTCTGCGCTCAGTCATGAAAAGAGCGTCATGACTAAAACGCAAACATGGGAAAGTCTCTGAATCAAGAAGCAGTGACAAGCAGGTGATCAGCCCACTGTGCCAACTCTTGAATGGCTCGGTGAGAAAATACATTTGACGTATCTCTCAGTAAAATCTAGGCCAAACAAATGTTGCTGTTGCCTTGATGGTGATGACTCACTTACAACGTAAAGTGAGCAGCAATGACATTGTAAGCAATACGGCATTATCTTACTGATACAAATCTTACAGATACACTTAACCTACAGTCACAAGAACAGCACAGACATCAGATGTATGTGAACAAAAATGAGAGGCAAGGCAAAGATAGGCAGAAGATGAAGCTAATTTAAATATATGCGGGCGTATTCGCCGTCATTTGGGCGAAGTAAATTGTATCGAAAAAAGACAAAATCTAGTAATAATTATATTATTTGACTTGCAGGTGACGCAGTATCCGCCGTCATCAGTGCTTCGCCAAAAAGTGAAGACATGCCGCCAATGGACGGAATACAAAAAGGAGCTGGTCAAAGTAGTGGCCTGCTGAGTTACACCTGACTACATCGGTCATCGTAGTGGCCTGCTGAGTTACACCTGACTACGTCGGTCATCGTAGTGGCCTGCTGAGTTACACCTGACTACGTCGATCATCATAGTGGCCTGTTGAATTACACCTGACTACATCGGTCAACGTAGTGGCCTGCTGAGTTACACCTGACTACGTCGGTCATCGTAGTGGCCTGCTGAGTTACACCTGACTACGTCGATCATCATAGTGGCCTGCTGAGTTACACCTGACTACGTCGGTCATCGTAGTGACCTGCTGAGTTACACCTGACTACGTCGATCATCGTAGTGGCCTGCTGAGTTATGCTTGACTACGTCGCTCTATGTTGTGGTCTGCTGAGTTACACCTGACTACGTCGATCATCGTAGTGGCCTGCTGAGTTACACCTGACTACGCCGGTCTACGTTGTGGCCTGCTGAGATATGCCTGACTAAGTCGGTCAACGTAGTGAGTGGCCTGCTGAGCTTCACCTGTTTGAAGGGATATGTTTAGAGGCCACACTTCAACCCTATAAGCATGCCAAAAACGGAATAGAAACCCTTTTCCTTTTCTTTTCCTTTTTTTCAAATTGCAAGGCACACAAATACATCCTCATTATGCGATAAATTGTGTACACTATATGATTTTTGTAAATAATTCATTAATACTATTTCAATCGTAATCTTCGAGGCAGTATTGATATTATTTCCTCAGGTTACTGCATAATTGTTGTCATGTCATTAAAATAATATTTTAAAATAATAAACGTATTTCTACTATTTCATGTCGATATTTTTTCTACACAGCTTAGTTTCATGTCAATGCACTAATCATTCTGATAAACAAACGTTACTACTCCAATAGTGAGATCTCAGAGATCATAATAAATAGGATAATATTAAAAACACAGGCACCTAAAATGAGGAGCTTAGAACGATAGATGGAGCCTTTTTAGACATATTTTGAGGCATAACCCTGAAATTCCCGAAAACGAAGCAATGACATTTTATTTCACGCATAACATCAAAAGACCTAATCCAAGACCAACGACAACACTCCCAGTAACATTAAATAACGATCTGAAGAGACTTAACAACAACACAATTCAACTAACATCAAGCAAAGTTTTAGAAAAACTAAGAGACCGCGTACCCCACCAGAGGAAGGTTCTAATACGAGTAAGTCACACATACACAAACACACACACACACACACACACACACACACACACACATACATTGTGCCCACCGAACAAATAATAAAACGACGCTTAAAGCAAAACAAAGACACCCACCAAGTATAAGAACCTACAGCTGTGCTTGCAGTAGAATTCAACTGAGTAAAAAAAAAAATCAATGAAGCTGTCCAATTTTGTCAGGAAGAGTCATAAAATGGTTTGAAGGAAAACATTTTAACTTCCACGTAACAAAAACGATGTTGTTTGTCATGCATTGTGTATCTTTTTGAATACGAAAGAAGCCTTGAGGACAAGAACCCGTGTGGGGAAAAGCATTGTGATTTAAAAAAAAAAAAAAAAAAAGAAACGAAAAAATATTTTCATTAACTCTACTCAATATTTTGAATTTTTTTTTTTTTACTTAAATGACTGTGTTTACATATTTTAAAAATATTTTTAATGATTAGCAATTTATTCCTTTCTTTTTTTTCTCCTCTTTCCTCTGTTAAAATGTTAATATAATATGGATATAATGTAATCAGACATCTCGGTTTTTAAACTGAACCCTCTTTTCTGTCCACTTCTTTGCAATCTTTCGAGCAAAAAAAAAAAAAAAAAAAAAAAAAAAAAAAAAAAAAAAAAAAAACCAACCACACACAAGCACGTTCCTTAAGCGCCTGCTCAATGACTGTTTCAACAAAGAAGGATAGACCTACTTAACACCATCCCAGGCCGTGTGAAATAAAACTCTACCGCGATATCGACGCGTCCCGCAACGAGAGCAACAACAGACATTACCAATTAGATCTAGGCAGACATGATTTGGTAGAAGGGGGTCAAAGGTCGCCATAGCTCTATGATTATTATTATCAGTAAACATCGTTCGATTAGCGTCTTCCTAACCCTTACCCTGGAACCAATCCATCTTTCACAGCTCCGCGGAGTGATAATATTATTCTCATTTCCTCTCTAAGTTTACCTTTTTGCCTTGGTTCTATATCTGAGTCCTCCCCAGCTCCTTGTTGATTATAAGAAATTGGAACCAATGATAAGAAAGGTTTTTGTGCATTACGCTGTTTTTAATTATTTCGTGAAATGGATACTCGGGTTTTTTTGCTGTTGTTATTAATATTGGTAATGTTTTTTATTCTGATTTGTAGTGTTTGTGGGTGTTTTGCTTCGTTTTCGTTTTTTGTTTTTGTTGTTTTGTTGTTGTTTTGTTGTTGGTTTTGTTTTGTTTTGTTATTGTTTTGTTTCTGATTTTTTGTTTTTTTAAATCTTTTTTTTTTTTTTTTTTTTTTTTTTTTTTTTGGGGGGGGGGGGGGGGGGGGGGGGTTTTTTTG
>JBCJKE010166913.1:0-10419 GCA_039654525.1 Melibe bucephala
TTTTTTATCAATATGTGTCAGTATTTAATAGATATTGATGATATAACAACATACATCCCTCTGTCCCCATTGATTTTTTTTTTCCATTATGGCTAGTTTACACAAATCTTTCACTTTCACACCCCATAAATACAAAAGTATCACACCAAAATGAAATCTGTTTTCACTAGCATGTGGGGAAAACACTTTTCTCCAGATGTGTGAAGTTTCATTGATATTGGTAAAGAAATAATTTCATAGTGAATTTTTTTTGGGTCCTACCCCAAAAACGGGCTGCCACGCCCCCAAAAAGTCGCCAGTATGGGGACTTGACCTACTTAGAAAGTTACCAGGAAGAGGGTTAACATGAAATATGACCACAGTAATTTAATTTGGACACAGGCAGCATCATTCCAGGGTGAGAGACCTTGCAGTGGTGAAAAAAAAATTAGGTACAACCTGATGATAACTGCTTTATCTTCTTGATCACTTGACTTCAACTGTAATGTCCTCTTGCTCTCACTACAACTAATGGCATTAGGAAACTAGCCCAAGCAGATTAACAACTAGCCCGGTACAAATCTTTGAAGATTAAGATATCGATTCTACATAAATCTACTTCTAAATTGAATGACAATCATAATAGATTCATATTATAATAGTAATAGTTACAGGTCTTATGTAGATCTAGTTCAGACCACTTACATCTTAGAAGCAATTGAGTTTCAGGTTGTGATTTGTTAACAAGCTACTGGATCTAGATTTATCTTGTTTGGGTAATAGTTTCATAAACCTAAAAACAGACTGGTCGGCTTTAGACGTTTTCTAAGAGTCACTAGTTTTTTGTTGTTGTTTTTTGTTTGTTTGTTGTTGTTTTTTTGCATCATTTGAAATACTCATTTGAGGAACTAATCTATAAAGTATAAATTACAGTTTTATGCTTGTACTTTGAAGTGATCATGTTGTCATGTATTAGAACAATTTTTCCCCCCAGTCATCCTGACATTTGTGCCAATTTGTCACCAGACTGCTTTTTAGCCATCATCTCTCCCTTGTTCTCAATGCAGTGTACAGACTTTGTGCATCAACAATTCAACAATAAGTGGATTGAATCTGAAGTTTGTTTCCTGCCACAACTGCCAAGAAGAGTTTGATCAGTTTTCATCACCATGTGACTATGAATGATATGATGGGAATTAAGATTGTGCTTGCTTTGAAGGTAAACAGTATCGGCTATAAAAAACTCGTTTAATTTCTGACACCAAAGAACCGTGTACCACACAAAACATTCCATGAAATTTCCTAGGACATTCGCCTACATATCAAAGTGGGGCATTTAATCTGTATGTAGGTTCTAAAATCTTGGCTGCCCGACTTCAACTTTTGCACATAAATTCCCAATACATAGCTGTATATAGCTGACAAATTGGATTTATTTACATCAATCAGTTTGCACACAATTGCACAATAATGTCAAAGTTTGCAAAAGAATTTAGAAGCTAATTATTTATTTTTACTATTTGTGAAAAAATTCATAACTGACATAAAGAGTTTATATAGACACTATAATAAACCGGTTATTTTCAGTATTTAGTTCACCTTAAACTGATGGATGGATTCTTTTTTGGACCCATGGTATTTTCAAAAGTTTCTGGTAACACTTCACTTCAAAGCTAATTATTATTGCTTGTGCTGATGGGCCATGAATAGCATCAATAGGTGGCTATTGGGAAGATGAATGTATTAAGTAATTGGAACCTTGGTTCTTTTGGTAGTTCTTTCATTTATATCAAACTGTTATAAATAAGTCCTTTAATGTCCCGGCCGGTGTCACCATTGTTGTATATCATCGATCCCAGGTAATTGAATTCCTTTACAACGACTATGTCACCGTTTCCAATTATCACTTTTCATGATTTTGTTTCATTGGCATTGAGATGGAAATTATCGTAGCAACCAAAACCTGAACATCCCAAAATAACTTTTGTCCTACTATCTGAACTATACTCTTTTCATCTATAACATCTGCTTTGATATAGGTGGCTTTATCAGTTTTTGAATTTTCACCAGCTGAACCCCTTAAGACATTTTCCCTTTTACACTATGATACTTCATTCTCTTAATTACAATCTTAGTAATTGTTTACTAACCTGAGGGTAAAAAACTAATAAAAAAAATATTTTTTAAAAGCTCCCTCTAAATCAACAAATCAAAGAAGGAGTTACCTCATCGTAGAATATTGTAGCATGATGGCCAGAAATGAAGTTGCAGTGGCCTTGATCAGCCAGGCACACATCCATGTCAGCTCCTGGGGGTAAACAGAAATATATATATCAAGAGAATAAGCAAAGCAAATTTTGAAGGTATTTAAATAAAAAGAAAAGAAAGGAAAAAACACAAGAAGAAAAAAAAGGAAGGAAGGAAAAACAAAATAAACGTATTTGACTGACACAGCTGGTCTTCCCAAATTAGTTCAAAGAGTGTGAAATCTCAAATTCTTGATGAGGTACTAATAAGTAGAAACTGTACAAGACGGTTGAATGGCATTTGTGAAGAGAGTGTGTCAAGCCCAGTTAATGACTGAATCAATCATCATTTTCACCACATATAGTAAACTGCTTGAACAAGAAAAGAAAAAACAATACAAGCTATTAACAAGGCTTACAAGACAATGGTAAAACAATTAGCACAAAATGATCAATCCCTAGAATACAAATGGTACATGAATATAAATAAAGTTGCAATAAAACTTGCTCACCTGTCCCTAGAGTAAGAGTTCTGTATGGCATAGGGATTGCTTCTCCTTTCCCTGATAAAGGGCAAAGCATGGCACGAGCACGGACTTCAGTAGGTCCTGCAATTCCACAAAAATACTTAACTTGTTGGGACTGCTTAGAAAATTTGTGTTAAATAGCAACACAAGTAAAACATCAAGGCAAAAGGATCCTTCTCTTTATTTACATACATATTTAAAAAACAAAACAAAACCCAACAAACAAACCCACCCACCAAAAATCTCAAACTTTCTTATGAAAGTCTGGGTTAAGAGGATCAAATGTGGAGACGTTAGAATCTTCCTTAATTGATCAATTAAAATTCTTCATATCTACCACAAGCAGTGCTTAAAAGATCACTAAAGACACAAGTGACCTAATTCTTTGATGACAGAGTTGCAAAGTACACTTGAGATTAATTTTAAAAACCCAAATCAGTACATTACAGAAAAATTAGCATGATTAGAAACAAGAAGTGATGTGTCAGAAGAAACTCATTCAACAATATTAAAAGGAATTCTCTCTAAAGTGCCATATTGAGAAAAGCTATGGTGAATCTGCTCTAGAGGTGCAAAATTAATGAGCTAATTCTCAAATTTCTCTCAGGGTAAAAAGCTAAGAAAAGAAAAATACATTGTTTAGAAGAATCAATTTGCACATAAACATTACATGTTTTTTAAATTGAGGACATGGCTATTGTCCATGAATCAGCCACTCACTAGGGTAACTTACTGAGCAAAATCTAAAATTACATACGTTGGTGACCACATAACAGACACTCACAAATCTAAAGCACAATGTAGAAAAAAAGTGTCTCACCTTGTTGTGACAAGAATCCATCGACTAGTCCCTTTTTGCAGGAAGATGCTGTAGATGATTGTGTATTGCTGACCTGAGAAGATGACCCTGTTGACTTAGGTGTCATAAGCTGTTGCAGTCGCTGCCATGCTAATATCTGAGTGAGTTTCTCGTCCAGTTTCGTTAGCTCAAAGTCTGGTTTAAAAAAAAAATAAAATAAAAAAATAAAAAAATCCATACAAAGCCAATCAAAGATAGGGAAAAGAGGAGGAAAAAAAAAAAGAAAGAAAAAAAAAAAAAAGAAAATGGAAAGTGAAAAGTAAACTTAACAAAAAAACCACACCACCAAACAAGAAACATGTACTTTTGAGTACAGTAGCAACTTCTTGTAGTTTTATCAATATATAAAGAAAGATTAAGATGGGAGCAATTGGCTCAAGATCTTTAGGATAATTTTCTCATCTCAGATAGACGTAAAGACAAAAGCAGAGTATAAATTTTATACTATACAAATAAATTATGAGGGAGGTGTCACTCTGGTAAGGTAAAATACCTATAAAACTTGACATACAGAAGTTAAAAACTGCAAAACTGCCTTAAAGTATGAGCAGATCCTCCTACAGATTGCACATCAATGTAATCCCCACCTTTAAATATTTTGAGAAAATCTCAGCATACCTGAATTGCCTTCCATCCATGACTGCAGCATAGCATTGAGGTTGGCAATGGTGGGTGATGAGGCAATGTTATTGAGATTGTTGGTCCCTTTACTGTGAGACATTGACAAACTGTTTGGGGGTTTGGCTGTGGATGGAGAAAGAAAGGGAAATTGGAAGGCGCAGGTGTGAGATGAGGATACATCCATATGGGAGACAAACGGACAAGTCAGTGATTTGATTGCATTTCTCTCACATTTTACCAAGCTTACTATATAAAGAAGTCATAATTGTGATACTAAAATAAAAAAAATACTGTGAGGGACCTGAACGCAGAATTCTCCATTTTCCATTTAAATGTGTACAAAAACATCATGCCTTTCATAGTAATAAAATTCCTAGACTATTATACTTTTCCGATAATACATCAGAACATACTTTGATGTAGACAAATTCCTTATTACTGTATAATTCAATCTCACTGACATAATTGAACTTTGTTGATTTCTTTTCTTTCTTTTTTCAAAATGATTATTTTATAAAATAATCGTAACCTTACCAGCGGAAACGGCGTAGACTTTTGGGGAAGGAGCTATAGTAGTAGAGGTAGTTGATTTGCTGGCTGGCTGTACAACAAGACGGGATGAGCTGCTATTACTGTTGATGATTGAGGTTTTCCCAGTTGGCAGAATGACCTGTCAAAATTAAGCAATGTGATGAGACCTTTCTGTAAAACTGCGACCAGCAATATGCACAAAGCCCTCCGGGCTCTAAACTTTCTGGATTTAGACAGGCAGGGTTGATTGGACAATTTTGGTGATCTATCAATTTTATAGTTTTTAACATTTCCGTATATTTTTACATTAATCTTTCTTCGACAAGATTTTTCAATCAATAGTTTTAAGCTTATTTGTCACCTGACTGTTTTTTCCTTAGACTGGCAGTAGGGTAATAAATGCTAATTATAATGAAAATGCTGTAAAATTGATAATTAATTTAGAGATCATTTGTTAAATTTCCTGAAATATGGACCAATTTATATGAAATGTTCAAACCTCTGTGATAGAAATATCTTTTTCTTTATATAAAAAATAATTTTCATTTTAAAAAAGCATTAAAATAAATTCTGTTCATAATGCAAATGATCCTCCAATTCATTGTATATTTCTTCAAATTTGAGCTTATATGCCCAATAAGTTATTTTATACTGTACATAATAATAATAATAATGATAGTAATAATAATAATAATAATAATAATAATAATACGCTTCGCTGTCCTATAAACGCTTGCCCTAAACTGTGTGCACCAACGACAATTCTTTAGTAATTCTCCATTATGTCCGTCACTTAACAGTACAATAGAGAATATATATATAGTATGAAATGACATGGCAAATTAAAAGCTTGATCTAAAGAACCTAAATCAAAGTGCCTCAGTATGGAATCAACTGAACACACCAAGAAAAGTAACATGACTTGGTCCATGGCGATTACATGGACAATGACCATACACTGTATAAACTAAAATAAACACGAAAGCGAAATTTGTGACAATGTCTGAGCAGCATCACAAATTCTTTCCTTTCACCTTTCTCATAATGCCATTTAAGACACTAAACTTAAGGGCTGCATTGGTGTTTTGAAATGCACTAAAATGGTGTCTTAAAATGCAAGTCTTTAATTGGCAAGACTCAACCCGATAAGAAATGTTGGGCAAACCAAAACACCTGATCTGGGCTTTTGAGATTCAGAAGGTCAAGAGACTTAAAAAAAAACAAACCCAAAAAACCAAAACAAAAACAAAACACCCAACCAAACAATATGAACAAAAAACATCAAATTTGAATATGCTTGATAATTAAAGACTACAGCCTTTGACTGACAATCCTATTCAATTAAATTTGTACCACAACTTTACCTTGGCTGTTTGCGAAGACACTCCACAGACCACTTTGGAGATGTATGTACTTGCACTGTTCTTATTGAGTGTGCTGACTAAAATATTCTTGCTGCCATTGTTACTGTTGGAATTGTAACTGCTTTGGTCTCCATCTTGCCACATGGAATTTGTCGATGTCAGTGAAGGCGACGGGAGGGAATCAACACTATTACTCCTCGTTCTTACCACTGATTTAGAAGAGTCTGAATTATTTGGGGGAAGCTGCCCATCCTGACAACTGGCATCTCCGTTCATCGCTGAAGATGTAATGGAAATACCAGGATGCCTGACGGTTAAACTGTTTGAAAGCAAAGATACTGCTCCCCTTGTTGTTACTTCAAAGGGACCATTTGGCAGGGGACTGTCAATCTCCTGACACGGAGAGGAGGGATCCTCCATCTCCTCCCCATTGAATAAAGCCATTGAAGATTGCTTGGAATTATCACAGATGGAAGAATCACTGGCCATTGCTGAAGACATTGAGGTGAGTTGAGTGTGTGAAGTGGTGGTTTTAGTGGGGACCAGGGATGCAGGTGAGATGTCACTTGAAGATGAAATGGTTGCAGACAATAATGAAGATGGTGATGATGGACAATTTTCGGAGTCTCTCTGTACAACGGGAGCAACAGAAGCAGTCGGTTTATTGTAAACAATGTCTGCTGCTTTGCTGCTGCTGGATGACTTTTGGAATTGCTTCTGCGTCAAGTATTTCGCTATGCTGGCTTGCATAGCAACCACACTTGTCAACCACTGGTGAAAAAGAGGAGAAAGAAGGGAAAAAAACCCAACAATTATTATTCACTTCATAAGATTTGTTTTAGAGAATTGTTTTTTAATTAACCCTAAGAAAAAAACAAAGAAAGAACACACTGCTCAGTGGAATACTTTACTCATATTGCATATTCCATCTATATTCTGAGACATTGAAGAGTACTTTTCACCAACTGTCAGGCATCTTTGTTGTAGGATTACTAAGAGTATGAAAAAAACAAAATACATCTTATGACTAGATCATGTCCCCTTATCTGTATCATTTTCATCATAACTCTTCAACTTGTCTTTTACTTTTACAGGTTATAAGTCCATGCCAAATTGATGGGAGAAATAAAGATAGGTGATGAATTGAACATGATGCAACAACTGTAAGGATAATACAACATGAGAACATGGTAATTAACTCAACGAACACAAGCCTAGAAGATATAAAGTAAATCAATACTACCTCCTCTTGCTCTTCTGAAGTGGGCGAATCAGCACTCGTCCTTCCAGAGAGACGTGCAGACAGGTTGGATGGTTTTGATGGGTCAGGTAACAGGAATGGAGGGTTTTCATAAAAATGTTTGATGGCTGGTGGAACCTGAATGGAGATTATAAATGGCTTGTCTGAATGGAATTTTTTTCAAATTGAATGGAGATTCAATTATAAAATGACTGATTTCATTTTCAAAAAAATATAGATAAATCTCTGTATGTGATATTTGCAAGAAGAAGTGGGGAAGGGATGAAAGACAAGGTGTCACAAATTTTAGTCCTATTTTTTAAATTCTTTTTTTCATGATTCACAAACATATCCCATGAAAGTGAAATGTTAATGAAGAAGGGATGAGGACCATTTCACCTGATGGCAATTGTGTTGAAAACCATAATACAACAGGATATGTTTAAATATATTTAAAATATGTTTTTTTCTTGATTCAGGACATATCCCATTAAAGTGGTTTTAAATCGGGAATGCCAAATTTGTGACATGTGACAGTGCTTTGTGCCATTATACTTAAGTAACAAATATCCCCAAAATTCTAAATGTGGCATACAATAAAGTCTGAGAGAAGAAAAAAAAAGGTGTGAGTGTGCGTTAATCTCACATTCATGGTTGGCCGTGATGGCAGTTTTCGCTTGTAGCGAAACATAGGGTCTTTCCGGTGAACTTTGTTGAGGAAATCCACTTTGACTGTATGGCTGTCCACAAGCCCTGTGTACCTGTCCCACAATCTGAGTCGTTCAGTCAGGCTTTGACTTTTCAGGAGATGTGAATCCTGCAGAAATATGGAGACAAAAAATACACAAGATCTCTCCTAGAAAAATATGTTCTTTTTTAAGTATTTAAAGAAGCAAAGCTAGTCTCATACAATCTGAAGTATGATGTGTGTAACACTGATCAGCACACAACATGAACCTGAATTTGAATTCATAAGCTAGAACCGTCAATGATTTTTTGCATCTCTCCATAAAATGTGCAAAAGTCTGCAAAGTGGTTGCACCTAAATTGAAATTTCGCATGTTGTTCGTGTTTTGGGTTTGGTTTTTTGTTGTTGCTATTTTTGGATAGCCTAAGCATTTCTCTTTCACGATTTTAGCCATAACATATCTCTAAGAAGCCTTTATGGTCTATAATCGATTAACATGTACAAGTATGCAAGTTGAAAAAAGCCTGTTGTTGAACACTCCAAATAGGATTCAAGATAGCTGAGTGACATTACTGAGAGGAGGCATTATCCAAAATGTTGACACTGATCAATTCAAGAGGTCGAATACATTACATATAATAATATGAGTTTATCCAAATCCTATGATGCCCCCTCCACCTCCTCACCGAGAGGCGAGGGAAGGAAAGCTTGCTAATTAGTAGGGAATGACACTCACAAGGAAATGTTCCACATGGTTAGGACACATCCACCTTCCTGTCGGGAGAGAGGTTAGGGGTGGATTCAAGCAGTCAAGGTGGAATAAAAGAGGACAGTAGTCACACTGTATCAGGGGGGCAACCCTGCAGCTCCTGCAAGTTAAAAATAAATAAATAAATAAAATTAAAACGAAGAAAAAAAGATGATTCATGTTTAATCATAAAGGGGGAAAAAAATCAGATACAGCTAACTTTATATAGGAATATTGGGACTGGGCATGTCTGCTGGCAGATCGCTACATATAGAATACCAATCTCGTCTGTCTGACTTAGCATGAAACAAACAAATGGAAAACATTTGTACTTGGCTTATGCAACTTGAAGGGTTGAAACACTAGCTAATCAGAAACATTAAATTCTTCCTTTAGATTAGTATATCATACTCACACAGCATGATGATAAACGAAACAACACAAAACATTAAAAAGTGATATAAAGTTATATTTCCTTAAAATTCTTGGATCTTCAATATCATTCTTACTTGTTGCAAGAAAAGCATGTTTTGGCAGGCAGAGGAACAAGTCCATTGTCCAGTTCATGAGCTAGTTTCTTTGGCATATATCTCACACCTCGCCCATAAATACGTTTACTACTCCCTGCAAAACAGAAAAAAAAAAACAACAAAGGTAAATTCTTTAAAAATATTCACGAGACATCTGACCTTGGGTATCAAGGAATATATTCATGTAATGTATACACAAACCTGAGAGATTATAAAGGCAGAAATGAAAAAAAATTTGCTATCAATCAAATGCTAACAAAATTCAAATTGCATAACAATCACATTTTACACTTAAGGTAATCTAATTCAAATGGCATACAAATGGATCATAGAGAAAATGCACTAAATATGTTTCAACTTGATTTAACTATTAGCAGCTTAGAATGTGCTTAATTTAATTCTTTCCATATAAAACATGAAAATAATCCCAAAACAAAACACTCATTATCACCATCCCTTAATGTCAGTATGGTGATGGCTAGATCTTTGCTCGTCTTGAATAATAATGCCTCAAATCTACTTTGTCTCTGCCTTTATCAATCATTAGTAAGTAATAGGCCCCCCTTTTCTGTGTTAAGAAAATTATGTCAATGAATGGTCATCGATCTCTTCCTCAAATCTACAAGCCATTGGGTCAGTTTTCCTGATCAGGGTTAAAATAATGGCATACTTTTACATACTTATTTGAAAAAAGGTGTAGACTACTGATTATGTAATGAAAACAAATTCGACACTCTTTTCTTACAATTTTGTGGTAAGCAGCCTGTCTCCATCCCCCTCTTTATTCTTATTCATTTTAGATAAAGCGGTTAAATGTCTTCATGACTGGAGTCCCTACCCTCCTTTTCTCCATCGCTCTATGTATTGGTTTATAATATATGTTGTTGCTCTAATTCACCAAGCCTAGTACAACCACAATCCACTGTTGATGATTGGGAACCACTTCATTTAAATGCAATGGCTTTCTTAAACAGGCTTACTTTGACAGAACTTTCTTTGAGATACAATGTCGCGGGCGTGATGGAACAGGGGCGTATCATATGATACGCCTTTGTCACTCCGACGAACCAGTGAATTGTAATGACC
>JBCJKE010167024.1:0-10419 GCA_039654525.1 Melibe bucephala
AGAGAGAGAGAGAGAGAGAGAGAGAGAGAGAGAGGGTGGGAGGGAGGGAGGAAGGGAGGGAGGGAGGGAGTAGGGGTTAGGGGATAGTGAGGGAGGGAGAGGGAAGGAAGGAGGGAGAGAGTTTCTCCTGAGAGATTTTCTTGAATTATTTTATAATAAACTCATTGAATATTATTATTTTCTCTTTTCAATTTCAGACTAAACAATGATCTCTTAATGTGGGAACCAATGCCCATTGGATCTGGGCACCACATCAATCCTCTGATGCCATCTAACACCAGTCTTGGGGTAATGCATATGATAACACAGTATCAGGATGATCTTCCCCCATCTTCACTGGGTAAGTGTCCCAATATCTTAGGGTCCGAAAATCTCTGTATATTTTACTATTGTTTCATATGTCAGCAACGTTAATTTTTTCTGATTTACTCACAAGTATATGGTAAAAGGATAAATTTAGGAATCTTTTCCCATCCTCCTGGTGTTGGAAGACTTCGTTCATTACTCAGGCATCATATCCTTTATCCGACCAATGAGCAATTGATCAAACCAGGAAAATCTGTAACACTTTTCCATAGACAGCCAGGTGTTTCTAGAATTAAGTAATATGCACATATATCTATATATATATATAAGTGTGTGTGTGTGTATATATATATAATAAAGAATTAATTAGATACATACAACTGTAATTAATGTAATTAAAAATAATTAATAGAATGAAGACTTAATGAAGACTCATATGGGACTGAAATATAATGCTCAATCATTTAATATGTGGGTCCAGCAAAATGGTCAAACCATAACAAATAATAAGGTGCCTCGAAGGTGGAACGGCTAATCTGTTGTCATTTATCACAGATAGATTTGCAGGATTCCATTTTTTTCTGCCCCAGCAAAAAACAGAAGGCCAAGATGATGTGCAGATCATCTTGTCTTGACTAAAAATGATTGCACACTCAACAAACTGTTTGTAACACTTTTTCCTGGTTTGGTTACACATAGGATAAATGGTTATGAAGACACACTTTCATTGTTTTGTTTTCCAGATGACAGTTCTGACTCTGATGATGGTCCAGAGACAATGATGTACTCTATCCATGACACTCGTAATCACAAAGCCTCAGAGAAACCCACGTCTCTCAAGCCAGCCAGCAAACTGTGCTTTTCCCTTGGCATTGGAAAAGGTCAAATCCTGGCAGTCATCCCACATTCAGTAAGACAGTTCTATTTAGCTGGCTATATATATAATAAACTATTTATCGGTTGATTTAAAAAAATGTCCCAAATTTTTGCACTCAGTTACAGATAAATCGTGACTTATATGTAAATGATATTTATTATACTATTGGTATTTGTATAAGTTCTAGCTTGATCCATAATAACATTATTAAAATATTAATATTTTAAGAACTAATGTCAATTATTGAAATATTGAGGTTGCCATCTGAATGAAATCTGATGAGAAAAGTTAGTAGACCCATTACCAATCAAGACTTTGATCTTAATATCAGATTAACTTCTAGTCAAATATTATTTTCATTTAGATGTAGCAGATGACAAATAATGCATCTAGATTGGAATTTGATAAGGAATTGAAACAACGAAAACTCGAAACATCATGTATTTATTTATTGGGAAGCATTTTGGTATAAAAACGTTTATATGCTGTTAAGTTTTAATCTCAGAATTTCCATTCGTAAACTTATTAGAAACTAATCATCTAGACCTAGATTGGATCTCGATCTGGTTAATTATCTAGATCTGGGTCTACTTTTGATCAGTGTGATTGATAGTATCGTGATAAAGATGCATTGATTATCATAGAGGTTCCCAAATAGTGAAGAGATTTCCTAATAAAAATATTCCCAGACCCTTGGTCTGAGACAAAACATGAAAATAGGCTTCCAAAACAACACGAGACAAGCCTATCAAGTATTAGTAGGCTGAGTTCTTGAGAATGCCAGTTCTGTATTTGACACTTACATAGAAAAGGATCTTAAAAAAAGTGGAGGCAACCCAATCTGAAGCTGCCTGCTAGGCCACCCATTGCCAGTGCAAAACAGGCAGTATCCAAATATTGATGGAAACCCTCCAATAGTTCTTTGTCAATGAATGAATGTGGACTGATGAATTTTTATCAATTCCACTATGGAAATTAAGAAATGAACAATTGCCACAAACCGTGTCAAAACCCATTGGCACCCCAGGCAACAAGGCAGTCACATGTGGCAACATATCGCTTCAAGAATTGCTGAACACGATATAGACTTGAAGCCCTATTTTCCCAGCACCTTCATTGATTGAAACAGCCTTCTTGCTGAGGTTGACCCCCCCTCCCCCCCCCCCCCAACCCTTCCCATTTCACCCTTGATCAAGTTTAAAATTACACAAGCTCCACATTATACTGCAGAATCTTCAAAATTATGGAGGCCATAAGAAAAAGAAAGAAAGGATAAAAGAAAGAAAGAAAGACAGAAGAAAATGAGAGAAAAAAAGAATATGATCAGTATGTCAGGTTACTTGGATTTGTTTGACATAATGTAACAGTCTCTCAAGTCTATGCAATGTTGGTAGGCCAGTAGGTAAATTTCCCTCGACCCATCTCAGCACCGTGCTGACCATTTGTCATTCTTCGAGATCCGCTTTAATACACAGTCCACCTAATCCTGAGAACACGGTCCGCCTGAGAGCATGATTTCTGAATTTGTCCAAGGGCTGTGCTCTCAAGCTTGCTGTATTTACATTTTAATCAAGAATGCAGCCTCTAAGTGGTAAGGTTTTTTCCCCCCTTCTTTTGTTCTCTTAGGAGACCAGTAATTCAAACTCACACCCTCATGGTGAAATGATGCTCACTTTGAAAGATGGTCTATTGTTCTCTGTCAATCAACATGATGGTGACCCTGATCTAAAGTATCTTTGCTTTCAAGCAAGAAGAGTACACCTGTACCACAACAGTAAGTAAAATATAAATATCTCTTTTTTTTTTGCTGAATTTTTAATTTTTATTTCTCACTTGCGAAAAGATTAAAAAGTTATATTATTGAAATTTTGATAATATATTTTTAATTGATATTCAAATTCTTAGCCTTTGAGAAGGTACATAGCTTGCAGACTCTTTTGACAGCTCGATGACTATGCCTTTAAGGATGTGATGTCAGTTGCTTGCCAGTCAGCATTGGTCAATCATCTTGATTTTAGTATGATTGTTTGATTGAGGGTGTTTTGGAGAGGTGTTTTTGAATAATTCAATTCACAATACTGAATGTCAGGGGAAAGCATCTACTGTTATTTTTAGCTGCCATTATTTTTAGAGTTACATTTACCCACTTAACGCATTGGCAGAGTAATGCAAATCATGTGAACATTGACAAATATTTTAACTTCTGAGGAGATTTATTGTATGCCCACTCTCTGTATGAAAGGAAAAGAATGTTTTCTTAATCTGTAATAAGACTATTTAAAACTAGGAACTATATATATGTATAAAAAGACTGACGGACAGTTCTAGTTTTCACCTTATGTTCTTTTAATTAATAAGCTTATCTTAATTCCTTTTAAGATTTGATCATTTTTATTTATCATATAGGTCATGTGCCCTCGGCAGTCAAGGCTGGCAGTCTTGATCACATCAGAAATATGATTCCAGAACATCTACATTCCCGCATTTACCGCTCTGACCATTGTTCATCAGAGTCAGGACAAAACAGAGCTGGATGGGGGGGAGACACTCCAGACATGTTGTCCTTGACAGTCAAAACAAAAATTGATACAATCAATAATATAAAGGTTAGATTTCATACCTACTTGCAGCATCCATAGCATAGCTTTTGTGAGACAATTTTTTTTTTCTCCATTTAATTATATTTCATGGAGAAGGAATGTTAAACCTGTAATTGTAATGTCTTTTTGAAAGTCTACAAGTGAGTAGAGTATGTCTTTCAGTGCATACATATATTTTCAATTCAAGGACTTTACACATGTTCTTAGTATGAAAGTATCCATTTTCAATAAGTAATTACCTTGCAAAGAATTTGAACATAATGACTAATCAGAGGTTCATTGAAAGACTTTTTGTTTGGCCACCAACCAACATCATCATTCCAAGCATGTTTTTTTTTCTTCTTTACAGAACTTCACTCTTGCTATGAGCTTAGATGGAGCCACATTGAGACATGAAATGCACCATACAGGGGAAAGTTGGATTTCTCAAGTAAGTTGATGTCATACATTTTTTTTTCTCTTGTAAGTGATATGGCTGAGTTCTTATTGACCCTTGAAGTTGAAGATAAAGTTGAACAAAAAAGTGCTTGATGTCTTACTTGTGTGTTCACTCTGTCTTTGTGGGGATAGAAGATAAAGACTAATAAAGTGAGGCATTATAAATGGTCAGCAAATTTTCCCACTATCTAATCCAGGCCTAATCTAGATTTGAAACAATTTATTAATGGAGACTACGCTATTTTGTAGGTTATTTTATGTATTGATGACTTGTTTGCTGAAGTTGTTGCTACAAACTTGTAACCTTAAATAAATGTCCTGTGTATAATTTAAGGATATTTCCTCTGGTGTTTCTGCCTTTGAGACTAGTTTGAATGTATTGTTTTTGATCATGTATACCCCATGATGTAGATTTCATTGCACAGGGATATGCCAACATCGACAAAATTCATCATGGTGTAGATGGCACATGACTTTTTGGGGCCTATTTTCATGGTGCTGCATTTTTCTGGGTGTAAACGGAGGAGCCACTGGTCGGACCAGGCTTCAAGTTTGTTAAGGTCCTATTGGGGTATTCTTGTTTATTCAGCCTTATCACTTCTTGTGAAAATCTTTGTATCTGCAAACAGGTGTACTTTGCTCTGCAGGCAGTTAGAGAGGTCATTAATGTACATGACATAAATTATGGGACCTAGAACGCTTCCCTGTGGGATACAGCTTGTGTCTGGCTATGTTGGATTCAGCTCCATGAACCACTACTTTTTGTTGCTTGTCTTTTTTGGAAATCTCTTATCCATTCTAGTATTCATCCTCTAACACCAAGTACTTTGTCTTACAAATAATCTCTGTGAAGAGGTACACTGTCAGATGCTTTTTAAAAATCCATGTAAACTACATCTATGGAGTCATCTAGAATTTTGGTCCATGAGTCCATAACATCTAGAAGTTACAAGAAGTTACAAGAAGTACAAGTATTACAAGATTGTCTGTTCACAAACTCATGTCGCTTCTTATTTATTATGTTGCTTCTTTCTAGGTGTGATACAATGTCTTCTCTTACCAGTTTTTCCATGAGTTTGCCAACGATACTTGTCAGATAATTGGGTGATAATTCTCGACAGAGAGCCTACCTTTCTTAAAGATTGGTGATATAATTGCTTAGCGCCATTGATCGGGTAATGTTTCTTCACACAGCAATTTTCTTAAGATATCTGTAATAGGTATGGTTAGTTAACTGGCAGCATGATATAGAATTTTAGTATGTTTTCCATCTGGACCTGATGATTTACCCATTTGAAGCCCTCTTAAAAGTTGCTCAACTAAACCAGGTGGAATCTCAAAGTCTCTTAGTTCACTTTCATAAGAATAATGAGGAGGTTAGGGTAAGCTTTCATCCTATTCAATCATGAAAACACTTGGGAAGAAGGTATTGAGTATATCAGCCAATTTCTGATTCGTTGAAGAAGGCCTTGCACACAATCAACGCCAAAATGTGCAAGTGTATGGTAGAGAACTTTGTTAAGTGAGTTCACCAGTGCATCGCCGTCAAATGGAAGTGTATAGAGCACCTCCAGTGAGCTTTAGAGCTGGTTGTGACTCCAGTATTCACATACAAAGATATTACTGTATCAATAAAAAGATGTGTTCATTGACCACCAAACAACAAAACTTAAGTTAATCTAATCTTTCTGGTTTTGGTTGGTTTCAAAATGTTGTGTTTTTACCCCAAAACATGCTTTTTCAATTTTCAATGTTCACTTTACTCATTAGTGGTCAGTTCAATTGCTTTGAAACTTCACATCCATTTTTCGCATTGCTGTTTTTTGGTTTGTACAAATTTCAAAGCTTTTACGTTATCTGTAGTTTTAATTATTAGTTTTTACAGACAGACAAAAGTTCTGTGTCATGCTGTAATTTAAATAGTTTATCATTCACTGATTGATCTTTTACTGTCTATGAGAGTATCTCTCTTAATTCTTAATTGAGTAATCATGTCAATTATCAGTTATGTGAAAAATTCTAATCTTCACATTGAATGCATTTGAACATTTTTTTTTTTAAATAATGTTTTTATGTAGATTCATGGTTAGCAATATGGAACATATAAACACTTTTCCTTCTTTTCATTCTCTGAATAGGCCATGGAGTTATTTGACCTCATAGATAATCCAATCTTAGGTTACACAATGCCAAAAGTGAAAACAGAGATCCACCTCCACCTGCATCACTGCTGTATTGACTATAGGTATAACCTTTGCTCTGACTTCTCATTTGGTTCTGTTTTGATTTTGATTGCTATTTATTTGCATTGTGATTTGAATGATTTTCAGATGTTATCAGAATTGAAATGTATGAGATTTTCATTATGGGTTCAAAGCAAATGTCATTTTACACATCGTCATAGCAGCAATATTTCAGGTAAAGGCTTTTTCTCATCAGTGTGCTTGAAGCTGAAACCTGCACATATGGTAGTGTTGCGAGTGTAATGAATAGCTAAAGGAAAGTAATAATTTCCAGGTGTAATTGAGTATATGAAATCTATGTTAAGTTTCATTATATAAATTGCAAATTCCTATTTCACGATTAAAGAATTAAAAAAAAAAGTTGGGGGTTCAGGGGTGATTTGAAGAGGAATTCAAAATACTGACAAAATGTTTCAGATTTTCAGGGATATAGGCACTGCCAACTGGTAAGCCCGGCATCAATGCCAGCTGTCAAAGTCTAGTACTTTAATCATGGTGAGAATGTTGTAGTATGTAAAGCGTGGGATATATGATGAGTGTGAAAGGTGAGTGAGTGCAACTTACATATCACAGTTGATTTATTCTCAAGTATTCCTTCAAGATCTTTGACTGTTTCTTTGTATGATTTTAGCAAAATGAAAATATAAATGAAAATATTCTATGACAATTATATTAGTATTATATTCCTTAATATACTCGAATGCTATATATACAAGCATACTGACTTATAATCTTTAATTTCTGTCTCTAGAATAATTTGTCTTCACTAGGGATTCTATTGTGGCTTTATGCAGATTATGGATGTATTATGGTTATACACTGATGGACAAAAATCATAACACATGTTAATCACATTGCACAGAACACAGGTCTCTATGGCAAATGCAAATCTATTTACTGTATATGGTGTATGAAAGTATTGTTTTATGTTAGGTTGAAAATGAATGAAATTTATGCAGCCATTTTTGTTCAATGAATTTTTAAAAAAGGCCTTTGAGTGCATGATACAAAAGAAAAAAAGCCTTAAGTAAGAGATATAACTACATATGATGTTCTGTTTTTATTATAGTAAATGTATATCATTTGAAAGCTGATATTACCCTGTTTTCACTCATCTACAACACAATGTTGTATCATTGCATTTTAACATGATAATGAGGGGCCTAAAGCATTAGGCTGAAATGGCAAAAAGTTCTTTGTGCAGGTAGCATAACTTCCCTGTGACCTCATGGCATGGCCGGCGGGAAATCATTCACGCAGAATGGATAAGTGTGCTGCCTTGAGATGCTGTGTGATGGAGGGTTTTAGCAAATTGCCACAAGTCTGTTTGGATAAGAAACAAAAATTTGACATAAGTCCTTCAGTGTATATAGAAGTTAATGTACTTTTTAAAAGAAGTGAGGATAGTGTAGTTGATATCTGTATATGACTGTTAGTGTGAGAGTGAGGAAGATTTGGTGAGAGGAGGGGGTGAAATATCTATCTGTTCAGATAGAATTATAGTTTTAGTCTTATTAATTGTCTACCTGCCCCACAGCCATACTTAATCCTACCCCTCCCCTAAACTGATATAAGAAATGTTTTCTTTTCTCTAACAGTGTGCAAGAAGGGAAAACTAGGTTTGAGCAAAAATGAAGCTCTATGAAGTTTTATGACACCAGCTTAAAAATTTATATATTCTCCAACCCTAATGTTTTTAAGATTGCTAGGAAATCCTCTTCTATTCACTACACTTTCCCGCATTGATTTCTTTTTATGTTCCATCCAGACCACTCTATCTGCCCGTCTCCGCCTTTCTTACTGTTGAGCAGTTCAGTGTCTGTACCAATGTGATAGCGGAGTCTGCTTTATCCCAGATTCAACTTCTCATTGACAATGCTGCCCTTTATCTCTCCAACAAGAATATTCGTGAGGTCAATATTGTCAAAGGTCAGTAGTCCTTAAAAGAGAAGATGGGGATGAATTTTAGATCTTTAATAGGGAAGAAATCTTAGAAATAAACTCTCAACTGTCCCAAATAAGCTATTTTGATCACCGGTGAACGATATCACGCCCCCTTCCATCTAAGTCTAGTTTTGCATTATTTCATCGTTTATTTATGTTCCTAAGAAAATAAAGGGATAATTCATCCCTATTAAGCCACTTTCATGGAAAAAAGGCTAAAAAAAAATGTAAAATAATGGTTTTTATAAATAGGTCATTTGCGTTGCAGCATTGTTTATCTTTCCGTCCGCCATTTTGGATTCGTTTCGATTTGCTTTGACAACAGTCCAGCTTCAACCCAAAATATATCTGTTCAAAATGAACAATATTATAGATAAAGACCTCATTGAGTATCTACAAACCATTGATGACAGTGATGAGGAAGAATGAGTATCAGAAATTGATGAAATGTCCAGTGAGGAGGAAGAATTGGTGCAGAGTGAGGCCTCACCTTCAACCCAGCGAAGGTACACGTGTGTAGTATTATGTCTCTATACAGAAATGTAGAGTTTGACTCTAGATCTAGATGACTATATTGTCATGAAATCTATTGTTTGGGTTAGATTTACTACTTGTCTTTTAGATTTATATATTTACTTCTGTCTAGATCTAGATCTAGTGTGTGTCTATTGATACCTTTAATATCCCATTCATACTGAACTAGATCTAACTGAATGAAATGCTTTGCAGGCTAGTAGTGTGTAGTGTGTTACTGTATTGTGAAGGGTCCTAAAGTCCTAGATAGGTAGGTATTTATGTGCAGTTTGTTGTTATATGTATTGATATGCATACACATGATTATTTATGTGCTATTTATATGTTCCTGTGGTTTTTTAAACATTTTCTACAGTATGAGTCTGCCGACCCAGTGCCGAGTTTGACAGCAGCCCGGTCACCCCATTGCCCCCATTTAGGCCCAAACAGGAACCTGGTCTTAACCTGCCAGGGTGCCAGACGCCAGACTAGGACGGATATCAGCAAGTTTCTACTGATTTAATTTGATTTTGCCCTTATTTTCACCAAGAGCCTGGTTGGGTTTTTGTGTGAGTGGGCGAATGTGTGTTTGCGGAAAGTACGGGTTTAATTGTGGGTATAAGCAGAGATTCAAAGGAGGTTACACATATAATTATGATGTTTATCTAGGGTGGACAAAGGCTTTTCACCATTTGATGTTGTCATAATTCTTGTAAAGCATTTAGTTGGTATGGATATCATTTATTTTTTGATATCTCACTGAGATATATATCACACTGAGATGTGACCTATGAAGGATCATATTCATCAGGGTATCAGAGCATGCGGGAAAGTGTAGTGAGTAGAAGAGGATTTCCTAGCAATCTTAAAAATGTGAAAGAATGGGAAAAGAAAGCAAAGAGAGGAGATCATATGAGATGGGAAAGTGATGGGTACATTTTACCAACTCAATGGAAGGATAACAAAACTGTGTTTCTTTTTTTAATCTACGATTCATGATGCTAATAGACAGATTGTAGTTCAGCATAGGTCCAAAAGTGGGAGGAGAGTTTAGAAGATTAGAAGTTAGTCAGCTACAGTTAGTAAGGGATTATAATGAAAATATGAATGGTGTAGATTTAGCTGATCAATTGATAGGGAAATATATTTATATAATACATTTAGGAAAACTAATAAGCGGTGGAAGACATTATTTTTACATTTTACCGATATTGTGAGGGTAAATAGTTACATTTTATTTCAAGTGTTTAGAAAGAGAAACCCAGACATTCCAGCATTATGTAGGTATGATAGGTGTAAATATATTTGTATCTTCAAGTAGAGTTAGCACATACATATCTTTATAATTAACAGTTATAATACAAATAGAAGAGAGAGAGACATCCATGTTCACAGTTCAGTATCAGAACAATAACTGACTTCTCTTTTATTTCTGCTCTCATAGTAGATCTACATGCACATGTAAGTGGGTAGGGGTCACATGGTACATGTAAACATT
>JBCJKE010167246.1:0-10418 GCA_039654525.1 Melibe bucephala
TCAGCAAAAACTTGAAATTCCACAACTCTTTCGGCCTTTAAATCAAATTTGAAAACTGAACTTTTTAAGAAACGTTTAGACACCTAAGAGTATTGAAACTGGACTTGGAATTTTCTGTAAAAGCGCTACTGAGCACCTCTGAGTGGAAGCTTCAGCGCTATATAAATCGATTGCATTATTATTATTTTAACTTGGAAAATTTCATTTACAAAATATATGAGACATAGTGTATCTCATATCAATGTAAATGTCTTGAAATCAGGATGAAGGATATAGGCTTAAAAGTGATAGTACTGCCTCCTAATGTTTGAAAATCAACTCTGAATTTTACCTTTTTGAGAAAAAAAAAAAAGATCAGACAAAATCCACACACACAAAAAAAGGAAAATCTCTAGAGTTATGTCCCTTGATTTCGGACCTCCTAACCTATAGATCATGTGACCTAGCTGGCTGGCCTTCATGCTGCGCTCACAATCTTTTATGTTATCTCGATCAAATGAAGATTTTAAAAGCCAACAATTGTGCTTTTTTAGACTTAAATCCTGAAATTCAAACTGTGTAGATGCCTAGGTCTAGATTTTGTTTCACGGCCCAATGCTGACTTCACAAACAGAATTTGTAATGCTTAATTTTGAATATGATGTCTTTTAAAGAAAAATAACGTTCACATGAAACTTAACAAAAATTTCGACTTTTCATCAGCACCGATTTTTGTGACGTCTATAATATATGATGCAATTTTCAAAGGCGATCCCGATGATCAAAAATAGTGGTGAAACAACTAACTGGGTTGGCATATATGTATATGATGTCATTTTTTTCATTAAAATGGGAAATTTTAGTAAATTCTACTTCACATTATATTGAAGGCTGGCCTGTTTTACCTTATATATATTATATATATATATGAGGGGGAAATGGACCAGGACCAAAATGAAATAAAAGGAGACAGAGGTCCTACATTTAGTAGCATTTTTGTGGTCCAATATTTTTTTTTTTTTTCAATTTCATCTTCCATTTCTTGATTTACTTTTAAGTTTATTTGTTTTTATTATCGTAATTGAACAAAAATACAGATTTACTTTCTTTTCCATTGGAAATAAGCTTTTTAGCTTCTGTTCAAGGAGTTTGTTTTCAAGTATATTATAGAGTTTAATAGTGAAATGCAGTTTATTGTTATGAAGCCATATATATAAATCATATCCACCAAATTGACTCAAAGTGTCAGTGTGCCATTTTCCTGTGGTGCCAGACCCGTTCTTCATCATGCCAGGTACAGGCTTGAAAGAGTTTATGAATCATACTCTCACAAGATTTCCTGTGCCCTGAATCTCAAACAGAATCCAAATCCCTAGAGAGCTCTGGTTAATCCAGCATTTCTTTCCATGTCAAATTGCGACAAGAGTGGTGGAGATGGTGTATAAAATGGTATGTGTGGTTTTGAGATCGGCAATAGATGGAAGTTGAGGGAAACTAGTCGAATATTGGTCTCTCTGCATTTAGTTAATTATCAATCATAATTCTGATGCCCCCTTGCCCTTTTCACTTTTCTTGCTGTATATAGATCTGAGAAGTGCTCAACTTCATGTTGCCCATCGTTATTCTGAAGGGGAGAGTCATGTCAAGGGTTTGGCCTGCTCTTAGCTTTTCCCTCTTCTGCCTGTTATCAATAGTTTGATGATTTTAACACTAGTGATGTGTGTTGTTCTAGACTGTTGGTTCCCAGATAACATCATACATAAATATTGTGGTATGGCTACTTTGAAGTCACTCTGTGTCAACTCATGCAGCATATATATGTCATCAATTATTTGTTCCTGGATCCCGTCTCAGTTACATCTTTTTCGTATTAAAAGATTAAAAAGCTAAATAAATAGCTTAGCGTTTGAATTTTCACAAAGTTGCGCTCTTTTTTTTTTCTTTTTCTTTTTTTTTTTTCTTTACAACCACCAGTATTCTGGGGCAGCATAGTATTTTGCCACATTTTTGCCGTCTTGAATCAACATTCATCAAGGTAAGCCATCCCTATCCATAATTTCATCTTATGTGGAAGGGGAATACCTAGTCTGTTTTAGGGTCATCTTTCTTTCTTTTTTTCTTTCCTTCTTTTTTTCTTTCTTTCTTTCTTTCTTTCTTTCATTCTTTCTTTCTTTCTTTCTTTCTTTCATTCTTTCTTTCTTTTCCTTCCTTCCTTCCTTTCTTTCTTTCTCTCTTTCTTTCTCTCTCTCTCTCTTTCTTTCTTTCTTTCTTTCTTTTTTACTTCCTTTCTTTCTTTCTTTTTCGCATTCTTTCTTTCTTTCTGAACAGCTGTCATTTAACTAATTTTTTGAGACAAGGCATTATAATGTCAGTTTATTTTATGCTTCAAATTTAGGGATTGATTTACTTTTTTTTTTTTTTTTTTTTGCCAATACAAAGCTATGTCTTACTTTCAACAAGTAAATGGCAATGCTATTGTATATTATTATTATTATTTTTAGTATCATCCTAAAAGCTATCATCATCATAAAATTGATAATACTTTTTAAAGTAAGTGCTGTAGATAATAAAGGGCTATGTATTACAAAAGCAACAAAATAAATGAATTTTGTGAAAGCAATAATTTATCTAAACAATAGGTGCCTGGGCCTTAATCGGCTTTTGTTTTTGACTGCTGCTTGAGGCGTATTTCCAAAACTATTCTTCAGATTCTTGTATTTTGAGAAAGTGAGTGAATTTCCTATCATCAATATATTAGGTGAGATCTAGTTCATTGGATTTGTTATCCATTTTAAGTTTGATTCCTGTGGTTTTCAAGGCGCTTAAGTGAGGCCATTGAACTTTCCGTTAAAAATGGTGGAATAATATTGTTTTTACAGTCTCCTATTGTTATAATGCTAATATTTTATATAACATTGAAATGCCAATTTTCTTTTGGTCTCATAATTGGTGGTGTATATATTTTTCTATTCTTCTTCAAGTACCAGGTCTGATACAGACATAGGTGATCATGGCACGCCATTTACTTTTATCCTCAGACAATCTAAAAAAACTCATATTTTTATTACTCTTAGTTTTATTAGTCATCTAGTATTTTAAGCTCTGTAAATATGTTATTCTTTGTTGACCTCAAATCCTTTTCCCTTCAATTTTTCCACTAAGGGCTAGGTGTTCAAGATCTTGGTGTCTATATGGCCCAAAAATTTAGTTGTCTTTTCTTGATTGCCTTCATTAATAATCTTTCTACTCCTTCTAGTACTGCTAATAATCTTTCTATTCCTTCTAGTACTGCTTTATTACTCTTCTTATCTTGCCATGAGATTCTGTGGTATGTGTACAGAGATTTAATTATATTTATGATAAATTATGAAATAGTCTTTGTCTTAGGAGAGTCTAGTCTAGAAAGAGAGTAAGGGAAAGAAAACACAACATGCAAAGGGATACAAAAGGATAACAAAATGAAAGAAAAGGTTTAGAAAAGTGAAGCTGGCATGGATTAAAAGAAGAACCTCACCACTCATTTGGGAATCGAAGCCTTTCCAGGGTTAATTTGTACTCATAATTTTACTACATGTACCAACAAAAAGTGAGTCCAAAATTATAGAAACATATGCACCATCCCTTCATTATGAGACAATTTTAGGGTGAAAATTGTGAAAATCGATTCATGTCTAAAGGCTGAGGAAATTTACTTGAGTTAATGGGAAGAAAGGAAATGAAAAGACAACTTCAGTCATGGGAAACAAACCTTTCTTTTAATAAATTAAAATATTGTTTGTCAGTCCAAAAGCTATTAGATCTATTTGTAACAGTTCCAAATTCTTTAAATAAGAAACATTTGACTTGAGCTTACCCATGCTTGGTGAGCATGTGCTGGTAGGAATCGGGTACTAGATTACTAACATTTAAACTGCCTTGTTCATGATGCTCTTTTTAAGGAGGTAAGTGGCATTGTGGTAAGAACACTATACTTTTCTTGGCAAAAGGGCTGGTGCTATCATCCCTGATTTCAATTTCCACATGGATTCACCTTATTTCTTTCTTCATCAAATTCTTCTCTGTGTATTTTGACTTATTTTTTGACAAGGGGCAGTATCGTGTTCCAGCACACTGCTGAGATGCTTCGGCGGCACTCCTTTACTTATTCTAGCTCTGAGGTCTTGCCTCTTTTTTTCTGCCCTGTACAAATAAGGTGATCTTATCAAGGTCGTTGTATGAATGGATTTGTGGGTGGTCAATAAGTGCATGATCTTGATTGAGCACAATTCGGAGTGTTGTTTTCTGTCTTCCTCTGAATCTATTGCCTCATTGGATGAATATGCTCGCATTGTTTTATTTTCAGGGATTTCTATATCTTTTTGCAGAATGTGATTGAAGGAGTTCCAACGAACTTCCAATATTTGCAGTGAGAGAGGCTTTACCTTGCATTTGTTGTATAGTGATCTATTAGTGATTTTGACTGGGAATTGCTATTTATCAAATGATCTTTCTTAATTGATTTCAATGAAAAGCATTGATTTTCTGTTCCTCAGTTTGAGTGGGTGCCCATGTACTGCAGTAGTAAAGCAGTATTGATTTCACAAGTGACTTGTAGAGATGTATTTTTGTTGTTGTTTTGAGCTTGTCGCCTGTATTCCAAATGTGGTTTAGCTTGTTCCGTGCTACAGAGGAAAATTATCTTCTTTGTTTCTTGATGATGTGAATTCTGTCTTGTCTTTATTGACTTTTGGTTGGTACTTTTAGGGCATCTCTTTGATTGTGTTGATGTTGTCATATTCCTGTGCAATGAGATCCACACATATAACATAAATGGGATTTGTTTTTCAAATGAAGATTTTGGCATGTGTAATGTAGTTCGTACTTCTTAGAGAGCATGTTCTAAGTAGATGGTGAGAAGAGCAGGACAAACTGAGCTCCCAGCTCCCCGAATAGTCTTCTATTTCTTTCTCTTGTTCTAGAGACCAAAGATTGATCAATCTGTATTAATTGTAATTCATTTTTATTTGAGGCCTTTTAAGATTGTCTATATATATGTATTTAATGTGTTAGATCTAATTCTCAGCCTTGGGCTTGCATATGAATCTAGATCTAATGTGTTACATCTAAGTCTTTGTGCTATTATTTAGCCCCTTGCCTCAAGCTTGTACCAGGATACAGTTAGCATACTGACACTTTGTGTTTTACTAGCCTGTTGAACTCTGCTAAGGCTAAAGATAGATCTAAATTTAGACTTATTGTTCCACATTTTTGATTAGAGAAGATAAAATGTAAGAATTTCAGATTTTTTTTAGTGTTTTATGTATGAATGGATAAGATGTCGATAAATGCTTATATTCATTGGGCCTTGCTTTTAATGAAAGGTGTCTGTATCAATATTTACAGATGAAGAAAAAAGCAGCCCCTATGACTGAAGCGATGAGGCAGCATCGTCAAGATGCTCTCTTGGTGGCCTGTCAATTTGTCAGTGAGCACAACATGCCCATCAGGAGAGCAGCAAAGGTTTTTGGTGTTCCCAGGTCTACAATCATGGATAGACTGAGTGGAAGGAAATCCCACAGAGAGGTGAGAATATATTCTGATGTCCTTAAGGATTCTATATGTGTATTATGTTTTAGATGGCCATCGTACAGAGTAGGTTCTGAGAAAGTTTAAATATCTGGGCTAAACAGTCTAGTGTAGTTGGGATTGTATAATTTAAATAAAGAAAAGACTGCAAGCAGGTTGGTGTGGATGGAGAAGAGTATCAGGCGTTATGTGTGATAAAAGGGTGCCTTGAAAAATTGAAATTGAAAATGTATAAGAGACAGTTGTCCACCTAGCAATGATGTATGGACTTGAGACTGTTGCACTTACAAAACATAAGGAATTAGAACTGGAGATGGATGGAATGACGATACTATGTCTCTCAATGAGTGTAAGGAGGTTGGAAAAGATCAGAAATGAGCACGTTAGAGACAATGCCCACATAGCCAGGTTTGGAGGCAAGGTGAGGGAAACTAAAGTGAGAGATGGTTAAGTTGTGTTCAGAGGAGGGATGAAGGGTAAATTGGTAAGAGGATGCTGAAGATGTCACTACCATGTAAGAGGAAAAGGGGAAGATCAAAAATAGGGTATATGGATGGAATTAAGGAAGATATGAATGCTGCTGGTGTGAGAGAGGAGGATATAATGAACAGGACTGGTTGGAGACGAAGGATCCACTATGGTGACCCCTAATGAGATGAACTGAGAGAAGATGTTGTGTAACTGTAACCCTGCAGTCCCTTGTACTTGTTGTGTAACTGGAACCCTGCTGTCCCTGGAACTTGTTGTGTAACTGGAACCTTGCAGTCCCTTGTACTTGTTGTGTAACTGGAACCCTGCAGTCCCTTGTACTTGTTGTGTAACTGTAACCCTGCAGTCCCTTGAACTTGTTGTGTAATTGTAACCTTGCGGTACCTGGAACTTGTAAACCTGAAATCCCTGCTAGTTGTACTATTGTGTAACTGGAACCCTGCAGTCTTTTGTATTTGTTTTGTAACTGTAACCCTCCGGTCCATTGTACTTGTTTTATAAGCATGCAGTCCCTTGTATTTGTTTTATAAGCATGCAGTCCCTTGTACTTGTTTTATAAGCATACAGTCCCTTGCACTTGTTTTATAAGCATACACTCCCTTGTACGTGTTTTGTAAGTCTACAGTCCCTTGTACTTGTTTTATAAGCATACAGTCCCTTGTACGTGTTTTGTAAGCATACAGTCCCTTGTAGTTGTTTTACAAGCATACAGTCCCTTGTACGTGTTTTGTAAGCATACAGTCCCTTGTAGTTGTTTTATAAGCATACAGTCCCTTGTAGTTGTTTTAAAAGCATACAGTCCCTTGTACGTGTTTTGTAAGCATACAGTCCCTTGTACTTGTTTTATAAGCATACAGTCCCTTGTACATGTTTTGTAAGCATGCACTCCCTTGAAACTTTCTTTTAACTTTTAAGTTTATTGTTGTTGTTGTTTTTTTTTAACACATTTCTTTTGTTTATTTTCATGCTCAAGAGAACCCTTCTGACTGTGGATGAGGAGGACAAGCTTGTCAGCTGGCTGGTGGAGTCATCTCAGAGAGGGTTCACCCGGACCAAGAATCAGCTCCTGGGCGCAGCACAAAAAATTCTGGATGAGAGTGGAAGGGTTACCTTGTGTAAGGACAACAAACCAGGGAGAAATTGGTTTTTCTGCTTTCTCAAACGACATCCAGAACTCGCTCTGCATAGAATGGGTGGGAAGCTGCACATAATCGTCACAACTGATCAACAGCTTTCAACAGACGATGTGAAATCAATACCTCTTGTTGATTATGACATACAGGATTTGATAGAGGCCACCGATGAAGAAACTGTTGAACAGAAGGTTGTGATAGGGCCAGATGGTCAGTGTGTTGACATGGATGTCAAAAACATTGGCGGCAGCGCTAATTCTACTTCTGAGATCTGTTTCCCCCATGACCGTGCACCTCGCTCATGCCCCGCAACCATCTTACCCCCAGTGTCATCTTTTCTGTCCGCCCCAGATCACGCATATTCACTGGTTTCATCGAGCCACACTTCTAATGTCTCTCCGAACTTTGCTGGTGCCAATGGACCTCGAGAACCCTCCCAAAACAACAGTGGTGATCCTTTATGTACCACCCATCAACCAGACCTCCTCCATTCCCTAGACATTCTTCTGGACCTGGTCGCCAAAGGAGGTTTGGAGAAACTCGTTTACTACAGGGCTTTACATTACGATGGGACAGAGGCTGGTGACCCAGAGGCTCGACAGTTTCTTACCTACTACTCTAGACTCCGCACATTTATAGGAAACATGACGAGAAATCACAGAGCTGATATGGGTGGAAGTGGTCAGATGTTTTACAATCCAAAAGATGACTGCATATTGCATGAAGGAACGGAGGACAGCCTACAGCCACCCATAATTGCTCACTCTGATCAGTCTAGGGTTGTAGAGGAAAATGAAATGGAGATGAATGTTCAAGAGGAAGAGGGCAGGGAAAGTGATGAAGAAATGAAGACACAAGAGTCAGATATGATTGAGCTGCAGGAGAAGAAAACACTGGAGCAAAAAGACAAGAAAAAGAAGTCACTGCAAGAACGTGAAAAAAAAAGTAAAGTGCCTATTTTGAAGAAAAGTAAGTTACACATGCTCACTCCTGAGGATTTCAAGATTTTGGAAGAAATTGAAAAGATTGACAAAAAGATTAAGAAACAAGAAGAGAGAGATAAGAGGACAAGGGAAAGAGACGAAAAGAAAAAGAAGCTCCAAGAAGAGAGAGAAAAGAGGAGACTTGAGCGGGAGAGGAGGAAGAGAGAAAATAAGGAGAGAATATTTTGGACTGTAAAATTAGTGTGAAAGGAACCGATAATTGTCAGTGGGAGATGACTGATGACTCAAGTGAAATAATTAGCAGTGATTTCATGGGATTTATATGTTTCTAGGAAAAAGATTCTGAGATATGGGGATTTTTTGTTTGTCTGGGGGCAAAGGATCCTACAAATGATGAGTATAATGTAACCCAATAAATTGGATGAGTCAAAAGAACCGCTCTGAACTTTGAATGACAATATTTATTATTTGTCATTGGATTTGCATAAAAATATGCTTAGGTCTAGTCTAATTCAATTAAAGAAAGCACATGAATTTTTATAAACTTCTGTTGATAGATCGTTAGATTATGCAGTGTTGAGTATACCTACCTCAAAATGACAAAAAATGCCACTTACTGAGAGCTAACCCCACCCCCTTAATAATAATAATAATAATAATACTAATAATAATAATAATAATAATAATAATAATAATAATAATAATAATAACAACAACAATATAATAGTAATATTATGGTAAGAATAATAATAATAATAATAATAATAATAATATAATAATAATAATAATAATAATAATAATAATAATATTATGATAGTAATAATATAATGAAAATAATAATAATAATATGATAATAATAATAATAATAATAATTATAATAATAACCCATTGGACCTATATAGGTATTATAGAACCAGATGCTATTAATGGACATCAATAATCCTTACACAATGGTTGAGTGGCCTCTTTTTCAATATGTGTTTGAAGTTTCATGAGAAAGCATCAAACAGTTTTTACACACCAGACACAGTGCCTTAATTTAACCCGAAAAGGCACAAGACAGACTTTGAAAAAAAAATTAAAGTTGTCAAATCATCGGAAGTTGTATCAGGTAAATGATAAATATGATGTAATGAACGCTCATACCTTAGATTAGATGTGTTCTTCTAAATCCCACTTCTTATTTTGTTGTGATTCAAATGGGAGGGATTTAGATTTAGATTTAATCTAGATCCAGGTCTTGTTTCTAGATCTAGAATTAGGCTTCCCCAAGGTGATTACACAACAACAATTCCTAATTGACAATATAACAATAATTTCATGACTTAAGATGACTGGTTGCCCCAGTAACAATGCAGTTAACTCAAGCCTTGAATTAATGAATTATTTCTTTAAAAAATGTATACAGAGATTTGGTTCATCATTTCACAAAAGAGATGTCAGCAATGATAGAAAAAAAAGTTTTTTAAAAGTTGTTAGAAAGACCTCGCCCTATACGTATAAAATATATTTGATATATGCACTGGGTCATCAGTGGATGCTTGATTCTAGTCTATCATTTTTTGATTGAGTCATTATGCTTGTAAGTTCGTGCCCATGTTGCTTGAATTGAGCAGCAGAATTGCTTGAGGCTTAGTGGTTTTATTCATCTATGCATACTTTATGTCAAATTCGTTCATTGGGAATTGAGCTATACTGTCTACTGCGTTAGAGTTAGAATTAGCTCTAAATAAAACCCAAAAGTAAGTCTTTCTTTGGCAACAAGAAAAGTAGTTGCTGTTCATTTAATCAATCTTCCATTCTTGTGAGTAATTTGTAATAATTAGATCAGATCTAGATCTAAATGTACAATGCCATGCAGTGCAATCTGTGTGTGTGTGTGTGTGTGTGTGTGTGTGTGTGTGTGTGTGTGTGTGTGTGTGTGTGTGTGAAAGCATATGATAATGTTTTGCATACAGGTATATGTGTGTATCTTGAGGACAAAAATAAAATTTTGCACAGGCTTTTGTTTCATGATATGTATAGTTTGTATAATGTTAATATGTATGAATTCATGTTTATACTGAACATTGGAAAGCAGTTTTATAATTTTACTCATTAAAATTGCATTTCACTCTATAAAGCAAATATTGCCTTATTTATTTCAAACATGTATGTTGAAAATTTGTGATGTGATCGTTTTTTGCGGTTGTTTTTTGGGGGGGGTTTGTTTTGTTTTTTGCAGGGGCAGGTTTTTTTTGTTTTTGTTGTTTTGTTTTTAGGGGGGGGGGGGGGTTGTTGCTTTTTTTTTTTTTTTTCGTGAAACCAA
>JBCJKE010167579.1:0-17314 GCA_039654525.1 Melibe bucephala
TCTCCCTCCTCTCTCTCCCTCTCCTCTCTTCCTCTCCTCTCTTCCTCTCCTCTCTTCCTCTCCTCTCTTCCTCTCCTCTCTTCCTCTCCTCTCTTCCTCTCCCCTCTTCCTCTCCTCTCCTCTCTTCCTCTTCACTCCAGCATTTGGTCCAGACAACCCCCTCTCCACTTCAATACAAATGACAGCCAGGTGTCCATAAGCGCTGTGTGTTGCCCCCACCAGATACTTTGCCAGATCTCCCACGCCCAGCTTCCATAAGGAACTTTCCATGCGGACCTCGGGGGTTCCCCGTGTACAGGCCCACAGTGTCTGCAATCCCCCCACCCGGCGACTCTGAAAAAAACGAAACAAAAAAAAAAAAAAAAAAAAAAAAAAAAAAAAAAAAAAAAAAAAAAAAAAAAGACCCCCACCCCAAAAAAAAAAAAAAACAAAAAAAAACCCCACACAAAAAAAACAAACAACAAACAAACAAAAACGACAAACAAACAAAACAAAACAAAACCGGCTATTCGGTCATTCTGTGTTAACCTCATAAATGGCCTTGATCTTTGTGATTGCCTTCGTCAAGGTCACGGAGAAACCTCGGGGCAAGGCTCCACACTGGGCGAGTCTCACTGGGGTTTTACCTTTTTGGCTAGTAGCACCTCAACAACGTGGGACAACAATGTGGATCCATATTCTGACTGTATGTAGTGTGTGTGTTTATAAGCGTGCGGTCAGCGTACGAGCGGGAATGCGAGACTGAGCGTGAGCGAGATTAAATAATCGAAGTGTCTATTCCCAACCGGTGTTTTAGGCCATTATACTATTATGAGGCCTACGTGCGGTATCAGTTTCAGTACATGCTTGCTATAGTAATAATAGTTTTTCGTTGGGGTGGCCATCGGTTGTGCGGGTCCCGCGCAGATCTCGCTAGCTATGAGCGGTCCCACTCTTCCCAATGTTTCTTCTCGCTTCTCGCTTGTAAGTGGAGGACGTCATACGATCTTGAACTTGGTCGGCCTGCTTACTGCATCAAATACACTCTATTACAATTTTGGCTAGCTTCAAGCTGGAGGGTATCACGCCCATTCCCGCCTGCACAGCGGCCACCCAACCATTTTATCTCTTCCCGCTACATCCCGCTCGTTTCCCGCTTGGAAAAAACTGAGCCTTCTTAGTATTTATAGGCCATGGGCAGATCCCGCTCGAACACTGGCCATCAAGGTTTTTCTCTGTCATCTCTAGCGTGAAGTTGCCGCTACATAATACCTAGAATAGATCTACTCACTGTTTAACTCACTTATGAATTATTTCGTGTTTGCGCTAAGAGGTGAGTGCCACCTATTAAAAAAACAATAGACAAAGACAAAACAAAGATAAAAAACAGAACAAAAACCAACAACAAATAACAAAGCAAAATAAAACAACAATAAACAAACAAAAACATTATCTCCAAAATACCGGTGACATTTCCACAGGAATTGGTTGTATTACCTGTGTCACTTCCAGTCCACTTCTGTGGTGGGAGGGATGACTGCAAAATAAAGTTCTTTTCAGAACATAATCTGCAAATTGTTGACATTTGTCGTCTCCAGCGATGCAAAAGCTAAACAGTCTTCCCTGTCCTCTGATTTTAGTGTTGGTAACTGAATGACATAGGGTAGTGCCTCATCACAGCTTTTCAACTGTGTTGATTCCCTGTTGTCCAACTGCGTCGCCTCGGCTGCTTTCACTATCATGGCCGTCAATGCTCGCCATTTGCATCTTTTTTGGGCAAGCGTCGTGATCTTGTCCAAGTCCTTGGCTGATGAGAGTTGTATGGGATGACCGATGTTTGACATGTCTATATCTAGGCGATGGGCAAGGTTGTTTTGGGACGCCCAACGAATCTTGTTTTTTCTCTGATGTAATAGGGTCGACTTGCTTTGTTCGCAGGAATTTATCTATCTCTTCGCAGGAGGTGACCGAAGAGACTCCAGCATGCTTCTATGATGTCGATTGAGAGTGGCTTATCTTGGCATACTTTGTGTGTCCTTATTTGTAATTCTTTTGGTTGTTTCCCATGCAAGACATTCAGATTTTCCTCTTGAGTTTTTGATAGCGCCCAAGTGTCGTGGCGCAGTTGTATAATAGGATTGATTTCACGAGGACCTCGTACTTTAGTCGTGAATCTTATTCCTTTTTCTTTTCTTTTTTTTTTTGTGGGTAAAGTGGAAAACATTCGAAGCGACTCTTCAGATTCTGATTCTTTGCTTTTGTATTGAGTCGTCAGTCCTAGATCCTTCTGGATCTTCCTACATCAGGTCTACGCAAGATGAAACTGGCAAGCTTTGATTTCAGTATGAGGCAAAAATTAATGTCTTTACTGTTGAATGCATCGCCATTTCCAGGTCGATGTGAATGATTCTTATGCTAGATGGGTTGGCGAACTTTATCAACATTTGGAGCGTCTCCTTTGCTTTGTTTGACAGAACGAAAAAAAATGCAAAGCTGTATAGACGCCGTTCCGTAAACAATTGAAGGAGAACAGCTGGTGGAAAAAAATTCGGACAATATTTGATGCAAAAAATATTTCTTGAAGACTCAAAATGCTAAATGTTTTCCTTAGTTGAAAACATAAGGATTTCTGTTGGAGGATCGCTGAATAGAAGTTGGGCGATAGTAATAGTATCATTTTGTGTGCAGTTTGTAATCGCATCCAAAACCTCGGCTCTATTTTTCGGCTGCTTTGGGCGAAGATCCAGCCTTACCTTATAGATGGCATCTCGTATATTCTTGAAATCCCGCAGATCTTAATCGAGATCAGCGTGTTTCGAAGTTTCAGTTCGTCAACTGTATGGCGTTTATAAAAGACTCGCGTATCTTTTCTTTCCGTAGATCTTTTTCATCAGTTGGATCATGGCTGTAGTGTGACGGAAGTTGTTTAATATTGGAATGTCCATATTGGTACAAGATCCTGAACTACAGCTTCTTTGCTGCAGCCCCATAATATTATAATAGTTATTTCTCGACTCTCTTGATTTCCTAAATTTATAACAGTCAACGATGATTGCAGCCCCACTGACTCTTGTTGTAAGCTTCTCCATGATGACAAAATGGAATACTGAAACCTTGATTACTTTCTACCGGCATTTATAATGGCCATTTGGTTGTTTTATAAACATATTATACCTTTATGTGATTTAACTTCTATTTATGTGAAGAGTTCCTACCTCTTATCATTATTTTTACAACATAGTAAAAAATATAATAAATACAGTTCATGCAAGGGAAAAATATATTTCAGTTATGCAGTTTTGGTTGCTTTTGTGACCAGCCGAACGAGGCGAGGTTCACGATGGAAATTAAATGATCGTGGTCTACATACATACATTGTACACGCCAAAAGAGTTATTATAAATATCAGTATGGAAAAATTGTGTTTGGGTCTCGTTCAAGATATTTTTACAACACTATGCGTCAGACTAGCCCATGGGCGTCGACGGGTAACTTGTCATGTCGCTTTGAGGACCATGTCTCGGGATTCTCTTGGTGGTGCTTTGGACCATATGCACTCCACTGCACTGCCAAACTCAAGTCGATCTTATTGCACGTGGTCTATGATCTCTATGATCGTCTTACTTAAACTGTTTCATACGTTCTCCGTTTTCACCCTGCTCGGAAGGATGGAGTCGACAGTTTCATCGCGGGAATTCTCATACAAAAGCATAAATCTGGACTTTCCGATTTTGTATTACTCTGAAAGTGGTTTCAGTGGTAGTGAGAGTTTAGCCTGCTTGCAGTAGAGGGCCACATCTGTTAAGCATTGTGGGAGGTCTTTGGTGTACTTTTTTATTTTGGCATCTAATCTCTCAACCGTGGTGCTGACTATTTCATACATGACTAGTAGCCATGGGAGTTTTGGGATCAAGATAAACTGAAGTATCCAGAGCTTGAATTTCCCTAAAACGTGGTTCATTTCAATAAAATTAAGCTCGTTTTCTAGTTCAAGAGTCACTACACTCACTCTCTTCGTGTCTCTAAGTGCCATATTTCGATGCCTTTAACTGGCTGTTCATATGCAATTGATAACTGCTGACCACCCTATCCTGAAGGTTGTGTCAGATTTAATCTTTTCCTTGGCTATCGTCAGACTTTGATTTTTTTGTTTTGGTTTGAACTCCATCCTGCTCCAGACTATCAAATCGTCCAATCTTCCAAGGACTGTTTTGGCATTCTCTTCATAGGACTGTTGATTGTTATACCTTCCATAAATGCTTTTGGTGGATTTATGAGGAGTCCATTCCCAAGGTCTGTCGTATCCGCGCATAGACCTTGGTAGCGGCGAGTGCACTCACTGCATAGTATAATTTACTGTTTGTTACTGCGAATTTTCTTCCCTCTGAGAAGATTCGCATTTTTCTTGTGCAATGAGTTGTTTATCTGGATCATCTCGCGACCACAATGTTTCAATTCTAAGAACGCTCATTGAAACTAGTCTCTTCTATAGTTTGTCAAAAAGAAAGGCAAATAATATAGTAATGAGACGCTTCATTTCTAATTTCTAAGAAATAGTTGGGCTTTTCTTTTCATGTCATGTCAATGGTCAATTTGACGCACACTCAGATTCGCACGTAAAAAATCGAAAAAAGAAATGCCTCAATAGCAATGCAATAGTCATTTTTCGGTTTAATATGTTTGGCAATTTACTGGAGAAAACATTAAGCAATCTCTTGTAAATATCTGGTCTCATGCCTTGTGCTCGGCCCTAAGAGGCTCGCATTGTTCTCGTGCAATCGAGTTGTTTAGCAGGGTCATCTCGCGACCAAAATGATTCACTTATGAGAACGCACCGCTCTCACTGTAACTACAATATTATAGTCTCTTCTCTAGTTTGCCAGAAAGAAAGGCAAATAATATTGTTATAAGACGCTTCATTTCTAATCTGTGAGAAATAGTTGGGCTTTTTTTTTCATGTCAAATCAAGGATCAATTTAAGGCACACTCAGATTTGCATTTAAAAAACGAAAAAAGAAATGCCTCAATGCAATGATCATTTCTGGTTTAATATGTGTTGTAATTTATTGGAGAAAACATTTAGAAATCTCTTGTAAATATCTGGCCTCATGCCTTGTGCTCGGCCTTAAGGGGCTCGCATTTGTCTCTTGCAATCGAGTTGTTTAGCTGGGTCATCTCGCGACCAAAATGATTCACTTATGAGAACGCACCGCTCTCACTGAAACTACAATATAGTCTCTTTTTTAGTTTGCCAGAAAGAAAGGCAAATAATATAGTAATGAGACACTTCTTTTTTAGTCTGTGAGAAATAGTTTGGCTTTTTTCATGTCAATTCAAGGATCAATTTATTCTTGAAATCCCGCAGATCTAATTCGAGATCAGCGTTTTTCGAAGTTTCAACGCGTACTATGTTGCCAGCTCTTTTCATTTAGTAAGACAACTGTATGGTGTTTATAAAAGACTGGCGTATCTTTTCTTTCCGTAGATCTTTTTCATCAGTTGGAATCATGGTTGTGGTCTGACGGAAGTTGTTTAATATTGAAATTTCCTTGTTGGTAGAACATCCTGAACTACAGCTTCTTTGCTGCAGCACCATAATATTATAATGGTTGTTTTTCGACTCTCTTGATCACCTAAATTTATAACAGTCGACGATGATTGCAGCCCCACCGACTCTTGTTGTAAGCTTCTTCATGATGACAAAATGGAATACTGAAACCTTGCTCACCTTCTACTGGCATTTATAATGGCCGTTTGGTTGTTTTATAAATATATTATAACCTTATGGGATTTAACTTCTATTTATATGAAGAGTTCCTACCTCTTATCATTATTTTTACAACGTAATTAAAAAAATAAATACAACTACAGTTCATGCAAGGGAAGTATATTTCAGTTATTCAGTTTTTGGTTGTTTTTGTGACCAGCCGAACGAGGCGAGGTTCACGATGCAATGGAAACGACGTGATCTACATACATACATTGCACACACCAAATAAGTTATTATAAATATCAGTATCGACTTAAATTGCATTTGGTTCTCCTGAAAGACGTATTTACGACACAATGCGTCAGACTGACCACTAGGCGTCGACAGGTAACTTGTCATGTCGCTTTGAGGATCATGTCTCGGGATTCTCTTGGTGGCGCTGTGGACCATATATGCGCTCCACTGCTCTGCCAAACCCACGCCGATCGTATTGCACGTGGCCCATGATCCCTATGATCTTTAAAGTTGCGTCTTACTCAAACTGTTTCATAGGCATTCCATTTCCTCCCTGCTCGGAGGGATGGTTTGATGGAGTCGACAGCTTCATCGCGGGAATTCTCATACAAAAGTATAAGTCTGGACTTTCCGACTTTGTATTCCTCTGAAAGTGGTTTCAGTGGTAATGAGAGTTTAGCCTGCTTGCAGTAGAGGGTCACATCTTTTAAGCTTGGTGGGAGGTCCAACGACCTTTTGGTGTACTTTTTTATTTTGGCATCTAATCTCTCAACCGTGATGCTGACTATTTCATACATGACTAGTAGCCATAGAAGTTTAGGGATCAAGATAAACTGGAGTACCCAGAGCTTGAATTTCCCTAAAACGTTGTTCATTTCAATAAAATTTAGCAAGTTTTCTAGTTCTTGAGGTCACTACACTCACTCTCTTCGTGTCTCTAAGTGAGACATCGTGCCATATTTCGAGGCCTTTAACTGGCTGTTCCTATGCAGTTGATATCCACTGATAATAGACAGTTGATATCTCGCATTGTTCTCGTGCAATCAAGTTGTTTAGTAGGGTCATCTCGCGACCAAAGTGTTTCACTTCTGAGAACGCACCGCTCTCACTGTAACTACAATATTATAGTCTCTTCTCTAGTTTGCCAGAAAGAAAGGCAAATAATATTGTTATAAGACGCTTCATTTCTAATCTGTGAGAAATAGTTGGGCTTTTTTTTTCATGTCAAATCAAGGATCAATTTAAGGCACACTCAGATTTGCATTTAAAAAACGAAAAAAGAAATGCCTCAATGCAATGATCATTTCTGGTTTAATATGTGTTGTAATTTATTGGAGAAAACATTTAGAAATCTCTTGTAAATATCTGGCCTCATGCCTTGTGCTCGGCCTTAAGGGGCTCGCATTTGTCTCTTGCAATCGAGTTGTTTAGCTGGGTCATCTCGCGACCAAAATGATTCACTTATGAGAACGCACCGCTCTCACTGAAACTACAATATAGTCTCTTTTTTAGTTTGCCAGAAAGAAAGGCAAATAATATAGTAATGAGACACTTCTTTTTTAGTCTGTGAGAAATAGTTTGGCTTTTTTCATGTCAATTCAAGGATCAATTTATTCTTGAAATCCCGCAGATCTAATTCGAGATCAGCGTTTTTCGAAGTTTCAACGCGTACTATGTTGCCAGCTCTTTTCATTTAGTAAGACAACTGTATGGTGTTTATAAAAGACTGGCGTATCTTTTCTTTCCGTAGATCTTTTTCATCAGTTGGAATCATGGTTGTGGTCTGACGGAAGTTGTTTAATATTGAAATTTCCTTGTTGGTAGAACATCCTGAACTACAGCTTCTTTGCTGCAGCACCATAATATTATAATGGTTGTTTTTCGACTCTCTTGATCACCTAAATTTATAACAGTCGACGATGATTGCAGCCCCACCGACTCTTGTTGTAAGCTTCTTCATGATGACAAAATGGAATACTGAAACCTTGCTCACCTTCTACTGGCATTTATAATGGCCGTTTGGTTGTTTTATAAATATATTATAACCTTATGGGATTTAACTTCTATTTATATGAAGAGTTCCTACCTCTTATCATTATTTTTACAACGTAATTAAAAAAATAAATACAACTACAGTTCATGCAAGGGAAGTATATTTCAGTTATTCAGTTTTTGGTTGTTTTTGTGACCAGCCGAACGAGGCGAGGTTCACGATGCAATGGAAACGACGTGATCTACATACATACATTGCACACACCAAATAAGTTATTATAAATATCAGTATCGACTTAAATTGCATTTGGTTCTCCTGAAAGACGTATTTACGACACAATGCGTCAGACTGACCACTAGGCGTCGACAGGTAACTTGTCATGTCGCTTTGAGGATCATGTCTCGGGATTCTCTTGGTGGCGCTGTGGACCATATATGCGCTCCACTGCTCTGCCAAACCCACGCCGATCGTATTGCACGTGGCCCATGATCCCTATGATCTTTAAAGTTGCGTCTTACTCAAACTGTTTCATAGGCATTCCATTTCCTCCCTGCTCGGAGGGATGGTTTGATGGAGTCGACAGCTTCATCGCGGGAATTCTCATACAAAAGTATAAGTCTGGACTTTCCGACTTTGTATTCCTCTGAAAGTGGTTTCAGTGGTAGTTAGAGTTTAGCCTGCTTGCAGTAGAGGGTCACATCTGTTAAGCTTGGTGGGAGGTCCTACCACCCTTTGGTGTACTTATTTATTTTGGCTTTTAATCTCTCAATCGTGATGCTGACTATCTCATGCATGACTAGTAGCCATGGAAGTTTTGGGATCAAGATAAACTGAAGTATCCAGAGCTTGAATTTCCCTAGGACGTGGTTCATTCCAATAAAATTTAGACTGTTTTCTAGTTCTTGAGGTCACTACACTTACTCTCTTTGTGTCTCTAAGTGAGACATCGTGCCATATTTCGAGGCCTTTAACTGGCTGTTCGTATGCAGTTGATATCTACTGACCACTCTATCCTGAAGGTTGTGTCAGATTTAATCTTTCCCTTGGCTATCGTCAGACTTTTTTATTTTTTTAGTTTGAACTCCATCCTGCTCCAGACTATAAAATCATCCAATCTTCCAAGGACTGTTTTGGCATTCTCTTCAGTAGAAGTGATGATTGTTGTACCTTCCATAAATGCTTTTGGTGGATTTATGAGGAGTCCATTCCCAAGGTCTGTCGTATCCGCGCATAGGCCTAAGTAGCAACGAGTATAATCTGCATGGCCATGATGAACGGAGTAGGTGGACCGTTGCATTCCAAAGCAATCCATTTTTGTAGTTCTACCCTCTTTGTTTCGTACTCATAAGTTGGTAACCTCATTCTAAAGCCACCAATGTAGGATTTCAGCATATTGCTGATTATATTGGAGGGACCGGAAACATCTCCAGTGCAGGCAATATGATTTTATGCGTTTGCCATATCAAGCCAATCACGTCGACGTCGAGCATGTTTGGTTTAGCTCTTTGTATCGACTTCCAGATCATCCGAGCATGTTCTAGACACCCAGGCATCCCAGGGGCGCCACCTTTCTGTACAGCGATGTCGATATAGTTTTTTCTCAACAGATATCTTGTCAGACGTTTGGCAATTATTGTGAAGAAGACCTTTTCTTCAACGTTTAGCAGAGAAATAGGCATGAACCGACGTCGGTTGAGCTTTTTTCTTTCGGAATATACATCCCTTCAGCTCTGTTCCATGGTCATACATGAAACATTGCATCACCATTGACACATGCCTTGTACATGATTCTATACAGAATCTTGCGTGTCTTTGGACATTTCTTGTACACAAGACTTGGGGTACCTTTTGGTCCGGTGCCGATTTTGCTCTTGTTTTCTATATAATAGACTCGAACTATTCTTCTCTAGGTGGGGAAGTATACATTAACACATCTGGTTCTCCTGACAATACAAGTCCTTGTATTTCTCCAATGTCCTCTTCCGGACGCTATATATGTCTTGTCTGGGTAAAATTCCAGTTCATTCTGTTTAATATTCAGCTTGCCTGATTCTGGTTGTCTACCATAATGATAAGGGTTTCTAAAGAACATTGTCCTTGACTGTTTCAGTTGGATCTTTTCTTTCCTTATTCTTTCTGCTGTACTAAGCACATTGCGTCTTGCATACAGTTGTGTCCACAGACAGGACGTTCAAACCCCACTTTTTCGGACTGTTGTGCATTTCTTTACTGCTGTTCAGGATATTCTTTTCTCTTCGGCACTTCTCCATCCCTTTCTGCCTACGGTTTCTTCCAACTGTTGGCTTTACTGATGGTTTCTTTGTTCGAAATCTTGTCACTCAATGAGAGTAAATCATGTAAGTGAATGATTTCATCAGGCATTCTTCTATAGTATTCGCTAACCTTTTTTTTTTTTTTTTAGTTTACCGTAAGTCGTCATTGAAGGTTTCCCATTCCTTTGACATTGGTGGAGGGAATTTTTGATTTTAGGACTTTTTCATCTGAAGTACCAAGTTTGAGGTCATTGTAGTTGGCTACCAAACATGACTGTGTTGTCATTCAACTTATCCGATCCGCGGTCGATTGTGACCTTCAGTTGCCCTGTTCCTATTGAGACACTTACATCTTCGTCCTACGAAATTTCATACCTCTCTCAGTTAGGAAGAATTTGTTGCAAGTACAACGGTGCCCCGGAATAGATCAAGTTCGATGCCGATGGGCATTCCCATACCATAACCGTGTTGCATTATCTGTTTATCTGTGTACTTGAAGCGAGTGTGGGGTTTTACGTCCAGAACTAACAGGGGTTGCTGATATTCAGCCATGGACAAGTCTCCTAGGAACAGTGCTAGTCTTTTCTGGTCGTCCTTTGGCATAACCCGATGTAAGTGTAACGAACTCTTATAGAGAGAGACAGTACCAGGTTTTCAGAGAAGAGAATCTCCCTCGAACAGATGTTTTGGCTTTAAACTCCTGACACCATAAGAAGCAAGTTTATACTATAATGGTACTACTGCCAATAAAATGATAATATAACATATTCCCTTCCCCGCTGATTTTACCTCTTCTACTTGAATTCAGAGCAATGAACTGCTCAATAAGTCAGAGGTACAAGAGGTCGTAGAGGTGAATGGGTCTGAAAGAATTTTTGGTTGGAATTGGATTTTGCCAGCGTAGCGGCCGATATGACATATTCTTTTCAATACTAACCGCCGAAGGTGGTTCAAAGGCACATGGGACGTCCTAGTATATCGTCTCTCTCCAATTGGACTTGGCACTGCCTACTAAATGACAAGGAGGCGGAAAAGACCCCGAAAAACTCAAAAACTCGGATTTCAAATTCAGGCCTGAACAGCCGGGAACGAATTCGTGACCTTTGACTTGGTGGTCGGGTGCCATAACCACAGATGTCCCTGCTCCCGGCTCGAAGCCGTTCTTCGCAAAGCGCAGTTGTGTGTAAATGCGACCATTTACCTTCTAGTCCTCGGTTCGCACACTTCGAGAATATGTGGAAACATCATGGTTGGTATTTTTGGGTGGATATTGTATTGGAGAGTTTTTATGCACCTGACAAAGGTCTCCTGGCAAAAAGGGATGTGAAGCACCGTTCTTGTTTTAAGGGGTTTTGAACTTACACCATTCATTGTGTTTGCCGTTCCAAGATGATGTTCACTCGCTCTGCTGAAACTAAGGTTTATTATATGAATAGTACTTCCCACCCCCACCATCCACCACCCCCCCCCACACACACACACATATACACATACACACACACGGGATAATTGCGCTGAGCCGGGCACATTGCCTCACTGACGCCATGATATTTTTTGCGCCAACTACCTGTCAAAGCACGCACAGGAGCACTCACGTTACTGTATAATTTACTGTCTGTTACTGCGAATTTTCTTTCCTCCGAGGAGAGTCTCATTTTTCTTGTGCAATGAGTTGTTTATCTGGTTCATCTCGCGACCAAAATGTTCCACTTCTGAGAATGCACTGCTCTCACTGAAACTAGTCTCTTCTATAGTTTGCCAAAAAGAAAGGCAAATAATATAGTTATAAGACGCTTCATTTCTAATCTCTGAGAAATAGTTGGGCTTTTTCTCATGTCAATTCACGGATCAATTTGACGCACACTCAGATTCGTATGTAAAAATCGTAAAAAGAAATGCCACAATGCAATGGTTATTTTTCGGTTTAATATGTTTTGCAATTTACTGGAGAAAGCATTTAGAAATTTCTTGTAAACATCTGGCCTCATGCCTTGGCTCGGCGTTAAGAGGCCCGCATTTTTCTCGTGCAATCGAGTTGTTTAGCTGGGTCATCACGCGAACAAAGTGTTTCACTTCTGAGAACGCACCGCTCTCACTGAAACTACAATATAGTCTCTTCTCTAGTTTGCCAGAAAGAAAGGCAACTAATATAATATAGTAATAAGAGACTTCTTTTTTAATCGGTGAGAAATCGTTGGGCTTTTTTTAATGCAAGTCAATGGTCAATTTGACGCACGCTCAGATTCCCATGTTAAAATCGAAAGAAAATACATTATACATGTACAACAAAAGGTTGCCTGAATGCAATGATCATTTTTCGGTTTAATATGTTTTAAAAGTTACTGGTGAATATATTTAGAAGTGGATGTGGGTAGCAAGATCGCTACTCTAGTTTCACAACAAATTTGCTGTCTGCCAAATTAGAGTCAAATCTCTTTTATAAAGACCTGTATTGAAGAAGCAAGGGCGTTCCGCCCATTCACAGCTCTAAGTGTAAAGGAATACTCACCACTCCCATATGGAGTCTCATTCCTGTGCTTGGTGCCGAGGTTCCTCGTGCTTACTTTTTGTGCATTTTACAAATCTAACGTTGTAGGATACGGGCAATCTAAATTGTCTACACATCAAAGCAATCAGCGTGTCAGTGATGTGTTTATCTTTTCTCGGTTCTCTTTGTTTTCTAACATCCGTCACTTCGTGTTTGATGACACCCCCCCCCCGACTCCCCACTTTTTCATTGACGACGAAAGTGGCAATTGTATAAGCGGTCATCCACGTATTGCCAATTCTACGAGGTCTTTGTTTCAGTCTGCGTTTAATGCGTCCTAAAAAGAACCAACAACCCAAACCAGCAAATCCTTTTTTCGACTGCGAACACTTGCCTTGTAGTTGTTGCACAGATCTTTTACTGAACTGAATACCCAGCACTCCCATTCTTACTGATTACATACTAATCGCACACTTGTACCTAGTGACTTCTTTTTCTTCAAAACCGTCCTTTGCTTACACAGTCAATGTGATCCTCTTGCACGTTGCCATTACATGAAAGACATTTTTGAACCAGGCGATGTTTCCCATTATCTCATTGTTACGTTTTCCTCTCTATAGCCAGAGACATTCGGGTGTTCATTGGCACTTGTTCGGTTCGATTTTCTTTCTATCTTTTGTAATATCAGAAGCAATACGGGTTCGGTTCCTTTTCAGAGGCTACAATGCCTTCCGGTTTTTTGTCAGAATTTATGACCTCTTCAATTCTTAATTTACTCTATTGTTCAACTATATATAACTGTGTCAGCAGAAATTGGAACCCATGAATGGATTCTATATTAGTACTATTAGTACTGCTTCGTCTGCGCATCTCAGGCTTTTGTTGTGTCTTCCATTTTTTAAAAACAGTAATGACTTGCTGACTTATTTTCTTTTCGCTTCCTATTCATCGGATTGGGTTGCCTTGGCTGCTTCCCGCAACTCCTGTGTGAGCTCCCTCCACAATTGTTTTTCTGTTGCTTTTTGTCTGAGTGTCTCAATATCCTGTTTTGTTTTGAGTTTCATATAGTTTCCAAGACGTTTTAAGTCTCGATTCAGCACCGTGTGGATGTTTGTCAGCGGTCTCCCTTTATAGTTGTGTTCTCCTGGTGGTTCGAAGTAAGAGATCATTGCCTTGATAACTAAGATGTCTTTGTCTCATCCTAATATATGCCCGAAGAGCCGCCATCTGGACTCTAGGCTGTGGATGGATAAGGGTCTTTCATTACATATCCCATGTAGCGACTTCTTGGTGACTTTTGTGGGACAGTGGATGTTGAGCATTCCGCGCGGTTGTTTTGGATGTAAAGCATCCAGTTTCTGTTCTTGACTAGTGGTCAGGGCACACGTACCACAATTATAATTCAGTACTGACTTTACTAGGGATTTATAGAGTTTGATCTAGTTTTACTGTAATGGTCAATGATTATTGCTAACCAAACACATTAACGGTATGAGGCTACAAATTATGTCAACCTTGGCTGGGCGACTTCTCCAGGTAATGCGCCCACAAGTTGCACATAATGGAAACACCTTCAAATATCGAAGCTGTTCGTCTATCACTGGCTGACCAGTCGGTAATTTTAGAAGGTGGTACCACAAGCAGTTCTATAATGGGTATTGGAGGGAATGCTAGCACGAATCATCTCCTAACACGGTATGGATGCCCGTCCAATCAAGTCGCCGATTATTACCGAATAGTGTGTCATGTCACTCCTTGTGAAATTATCGAGAGACTCTCCAGAGCTAGTGAAGGAAAAGTGACGAGTGATTGAAAACTGGCAGTATACCCAATATGCATTACCTTACCTTACCGTTCCAGCGTATTCATATTGGTCCCCTGTGGACGTTGCTGCCCAGACACACGATCTGCACTCTTTCCTCTTCAATGCAATTCGTCCCGCCTCCGTCATGTTCCTTCCAAGCCAAGATTTGATATCATCTTTCCACTGCCTTGTCGGTCTCCCTATCGTTCTCCTCCCCATATCCGTTCCATCTAGGGTGTTGCAATCTCAACTATCATGCCTTTTGATATGATCGAAAAATATTTATCTTTGTTTTCGGATGCTATCCAATAGGATGTTGTGACAGTACCAAATTTCCCCATTTTGCAATGGGATAATCTCTATGGACGTCCTTGCTCCTGTTTGGATTAAAGTGGTTGGGTGTCACGTATGTCGTATCAGCTTCTCTTATTTTTATCGAGTTCATGAATGGGTAGGCCAGTGCTATGCCTTTCCCTTGATCAAGGCTACTGTTAACCATTTAGCCAAATTCTTCATCGAGGCTATGTGTTTGCTATCAGCGAGTGGACTGGCGTGGGTAGCAAGTTCGTTGCTCTTGTCTCACAACAATCTCATTGTCTTGCATATAAGGGTCAGGTTTGTTTTATAAAAATCTCAATTGATATGGAGACAACAGATGGTGCCAGAGCGTTCCGCCCATTCACAACTCTAAGTGCGAAGGAATTCAGCCTTAGGTTCAAACTAAATCTGTAATTTAAAATGATGACCCCTGGTAACTCCAGGTATTTCCAATTAAACTAGGTCCTGGTCGACCGAATAAAAGCCGCAATGAGGTTTCCTCATTGTCTATATTCATTGTCTATATTAAATACTGGAAGGACTGAGCTTTTTAAGTCTTTGCTCAGATTATATCCAAGTTCCTTCAGACACAGTACATTTTTGGGACGCACGTCTTAGTTCGCGTTCACTTTCTATCATGTTTTTATCGATCCGTTGTCCTGGCAACCATTCAACGTTGCCGAATTCTAAATACAGACGCATCTGCGGTGACAAGAGCATTTTGAGGCTGTCCTTGTCTAAGTACTTGTGCGATCAACGTACGAGACCTACAAGTTAGTTAGCCGTATTAACGTGACCTTGAATGTGACGAGAGAACTTAAGGTAATCTAGTTGGTTTTCAGACCAGAATTGCTACGTCATCCGAGCCATTTTTCTTTATACAGAACATAATACAGTGAAGTTCATTATGACACAAATGAAGCACGTGCCATTTTTCCATAATGAAACGAAGCTGCCATGTGTCAACCCACACAACCAACCAGACTGTCCATATCCAATAGAAGGAGCTGGCTTATCAATTCTTTTAGAATACACGAGAGAAAACCAGGGTATTCTCAGCGTATAGCTTCACCTTTCACCTTTCAGCATCATCGGGGTCGATGTTAGCTGCCGCACTTGATGCCCTTGCAACTTGCATCCACACTGCTCTGTGTTTCTGCTTTTCTGAGCTATTTCCATCATCCTCAAGCCGCTGATCTCTTTGATATTGTCAATAAGGGTTATTGATGGTCTGCCTCTTCTTCTAGGGACATCTACTTTCCATAGTATCACTGACGCCATGAGAGTTGTTTTGCTATTCTTATTTGCATGGCCTACAACTTTCTTTTGTTCATGGATGTTAGAAGTTGGCGATTGAGTTCTTCTAATATACTCTAGTTTGTTCTTTCCTCATTCTAAATGACTCTCAAGAATCTTCTGTAGAATCACATTTGTGCAGCTTCTAATCTATTCTTATCGGCTTTCCTTAAGGTCCAAGCCTCACTTCCATAGACTATGACAGACCATGCAACTTTGGATGGAGTTATTGGAATTTCTCTATCTTTCCATATATTATTAAGTTGCACCATCTTTTGCTTCGCTTTTGCAGTGCGTGTTCTTATGTCTTTTGAACAGGAGCCATCTTAAGGGTATAGCTTATGTGGCGATTATTTGACACCTGGTTAGTAGTTGATACAAATAACGAACAAACCAGGCTCAAGACCGCAACCCTGTGGTACTATGAACGCCACTGGTGAACACTCAGAAAAAAACAACAACAACTGTGTTTGACACGTATCCTCTCTGTCGCGCCTGTCAGAAATTCCCGAATCCATTTTAAAGCAACGAGATGGACACTGTCTCCGGTTTCTCGAGTAGGCGGAAATGTGACACGCTGTCAATCGCTTTGGAGAAATCCAAAAATAAAGAGCATTCACTAGGATACCAGTATCCAGGTACCTTAGTCCATTAATTGTCTAGTGCTGCAAACAGGTTGTTTGTACAGGACCGACCCGATACGAAGCCGTTCTGATGACAAGACGGTTCTTTTTTTTTTTTTTTTTTTTTTTTTTTTACTCTAGAGGCATTTCACGTTTGCCTCTAAGGACGCATTCCATACGCTAACAATGTAAACACCTTTATGACACAGGACGATTGTTATCGCCCTTATATCGTTCTGCCTTCTTTAAAAAAAAGTGTAACATTAGTATCCCTCCAAAGAGGAGGCAATTTTCCCCCAGAGAGTGATCTCTCAATACTATGGCTAATGGCTCCGCTAGCTGTTCAGCTAGTTCCTTCAGAACACATGGGAGCAATGAGTCAGGTCCTAAAGATTTAGAGGGATTTAAATTCCTCATTTTCTATAACATTAGCATTGTCTCTTTTTGAAAAAAGATGATTCACTCAAAAAGTCACCTCCATCTTACAGCAACGCTCTTACTGTCATAAAAAATATAGTGAGTCCGTTCAATAGTGAACATAAGAAAAGAAGGAATTAAGAACGTCTGCCATGCATTTGGATACTTGGTTGCCACAATCATCTAACAGGTCACCAACACCATCGACAACGTTGGTTTTTGACTTGCCCTATGCCACAAATGCTTTGTGGTTTGTTTTTAATTCCTTTGCTGTATTCTCCTCATGGTTCCTAATTGCCTGGTTGTGATTTCTTAGCAATCATATTTCCCTGTCAATTTTCTTTCTTATTGCAGAGGTTCCTTACGTTGCTGTCACATGTGTAAGGGCAAATTCCTCC
>JBCJKE010167802.1:0-10415 GCA_039654525.1 Melibe bucephala
TATATATATACACACACACACCCATTGTAAACTTTATAAACACTCCATTTCCAGGAAGAGCAATACTGCAGGTGGATGGCAGCCTGTAAATTAGCCTCCAAAGGCAAAACCATGGCCGACAGTTCCTACGAGGCAGAAGTTCAAGCTCTCCAATCTTTCCTTGGTATGCAGCATCCAGTGGTCTCACCCACCACACAAACTGTGGAAGTAACACCCAACCAAGCCGATATACAACCCGAAGACTTTGTTGCCCCAAGATTTTTCCGCAAAATCAAGTCAAAATCTGTGAGTGGAAATTTCTAGCACTTTTTATTATTATTTTTATTTTGAGGCTAGTCCATTTGGTTTTTTTCTTTCCGTTTTATGTTTTTTCTCTTATGTTTAAAAAGTAATTGCATATAATTCTTTTGGGTATCTTATTGAGAAATTACAAGTAAAAGTTAGACGAAAAAAATTTTTCAAACTACATATACATTTTTCTTAGCATGGATTTGCTTTCATTCACAATATGAAGGATGTTATTCTTAAAATAATTAAAGTAGATCAATAAGCGAATTTGTCAACAGAGAAGTGGTAATATTTGCTTTGAAACATATTACATATACAAAGATGCAAAATTTAAATTTCAGTACTACTAGTTACAATCTATTACGAACTTCATAAATCTCCCCTGAAAGTCTTGGTCATCATATGATTAATTGTTCTCAGCTTCTTTTCACTTTTTGATGACTGCTTCTATTAAGCATTTTAAACAATGACAAAAAAAAACCCCACAGAAAAACAACACACAAAACTATTCAATTATAGGCTTTAAAGAATTTTACCATTCATCATGCTCTATTTTATTAATATTTGACTATTTAAAAAACAAAAAAACCCAAAAAAAACAACATTTTGCATTTGACTCATCTTTCCTCTCCAATACATGTTTATGTATTTTATGTCCATAGCTTGTGCAACGCATCATGGAAGCCCATTCAAGTGTTCAGGCCATGACACTGATGGAAGCCAAACTGGCCTACATCAAAGCCTGGCAATCCCTTCCTCAGTACGGCATGACCTATTTTCGTATTAAAATGTCCAACGGGAAAAAGGAGGTAAGTAAGAATTTTATGCCTGCTGTTCATAATGTCAGAAGCTGTCTTTCTCTTTTTTTCCCCTCATCGACAGTTGACTGTCATTTGGAACAGAGTGTTTAATTTTGAAAGAGTGTCTGCCTCAGTCTGCATTTTCAGATAAATTTTTGTTGTCTTAGTCAGAAATTAATGGAAGTACATGTATTGATGTTTTAAAAACACTTAGATGCTTGTCACATGCAGTAATCAAAATTATGATAAGCTACATTTCACACAGTTCTAATTTCTGTTGTGATACATTCAAATTAGACTACATTAAACTGTGTAAGTGTTAATATAACAATGTAGAGTTCGAGATGTTCTGAACCGTATGATGAATATGATGGATCTTCCATTATACAAATACTTCAATCTTAAACTAAATAAAATGTAGGTTTAGGCCTCCTGCATAATTCAATCCATTTTCTTCTTCCAATACAGGAACTGATTGGTATCTCAAGCAATCGTATTATCCTCATGGATCTCAACACTGGGGATTCACTCAAAACATGGCGCTACACCTCTTTGCAGTCCTGGCATGTCAACTGGGAAGTGGAAAATGTTGTCTTAGATTTCGATACGGAAAAAGTGACTTTTGCTGCAATGGAATGTTCTTGTAAGGCTATTCATGAGTTCATTGGAGGTTACATTTTTCTGTCCATGAGATCCCAGGACAAGAACCAGTCTTTGAATGAGGAATTGTTTCACAAATTAACGGGAGGCTGGCATGAGTGATTTGATCGGAGCACTGTATTTTAATATTGATTTCTAGTGAAAGTGGTGAATCTGCTTTCACTGTGACACTATTTCTGAAACAGACGAATGGAAAGTTGAATAAAATGTTCAAATTTTCATTGTATCCCATTTTATTATTTTAGAATAATATGAAATATTTGATTTTACATTATTAGTGCTGATAAGTGGAAACATCAATAAAATTCAGATAAAGACAATAGAGGCTTTAGTATAATTGGAATCGTTATTACATTGTGTATATATACCGGTAAATTTTATTTTTTTTTTTACATATTATTTTTACTTTTTCGTTTCTACACAAAATTATTTTCCATTTATAATAATTCCTAAGAGGGATTTTTAAAAAATCTTAAAATATTTAGAAGTTACCTCCTTATACTTATAATAAAAACTCACAAAGAATTTGAGATTAAACCCAAAATGTAAATGTGTAAAATGCTTGTATCATAAAACAGAAGTAAAAGAAAAGATGTACACTCATTTTATACACTGGCTACATGTCAGCATAAATATCAATTATAGGGACTTCTGAAGGAAATGACTGTTAAATAAGTGTAATGTATGCTTGTTGATGCTTTAAATCAGCATTAAACTGACAGGGCAATTTTATAAATAATGATTTGATTGACAAGATCTTGCGCTTGCAATGATATGAACTGAAAAGCAATAATGATGGTGCAGAAAGGTCGCTAACATATATAATGAAGCCAGTGACACATCGCATTATCTCCTGGCATGGCAAGTACCAAGTATAAGCCAACTAAAAACACCAATTACGATTGGTTTGACTGCTTGAGCCCTGTATTGTTGACTGACTTTTCAATGTTTTGTACTTATTGCAATAGTGCTTAACCGCAAGGCTTTTGTCTTCTCATTTGCCAAGAACATAATATATCATATGTAGAATGGACAAAAGTGTGAGATGATATATTTGCTAATGAAGGACATACTATATTCTGTACTATTGCAATAGCTGTGCGTGATGATTGTGTGTATTTATTACCCTATTGAATTCATTATATACATAAAGCAGCAAACATTCTGGAATACTTTAGTGGATTATTTATTTGTCAATGTTTCCTTTTAGAACAACAAGCAACATAGGCGGAATGCTTCTCAAGGCCTTAATATTCAAAAGGCTGAGTTATTTTCTCCAATCAAATGAAGAAAAATGCTTTTGTATTTATAACAAGAAGATGAAATCATTTGCTGTATGTAATGGAGTAATTTATTTTCTGATTTGTTTGGAGCAAAATCAATACTTATTGGTATGCCTGTTGATATCTTTTTTCATTTAGAATTAATCCCTCAGTACCCATCCCAGCCCTTTAGAAACAACAAATAAACAAATAAACAAAACAACAAGAAAGCAAAAACTCAAGAAAAACTATCAACAAACCAGCAAAGAAACTGCATTTACCCCTCTTTAAAACTATAAATAGATTTAAATGATAATGAAGTGGGGCAGAATGAATTACATTTTAGTTTTAGTTTTTTTCTTATAACAAAAGAGCAAAGATTTGAGACAGAGATCCAAGAGAATGTCTGCCTTTGTTGTATTTTATATGTTACGGCAAGTCATGCTTTTGTTTTCATCCTGAGACATTATTAAAGCTAGAAACATTTCATCATTAAAGCTAGAAACATTTATCAACTTGAAAAGTGATGTTTTATTATGGTTTGCACATAGATTGAGACCATGTACTATCAGTTTTAATGTTATAATAATTCTTTTTTGGCATCAGCCTTATAGGAATTCATATCTTCAACCTCTTGTACAACACTAGCACAACTATTTGAAATGAAAGAGTTTTTAATACTTTTTTTTTTCCCACACAAATATTTGATTTAATGTTACTTTGCTATAGCACTAAGACATAGAAAAAAATAAAGTGGTTTTGTTCTATGCTTTTTTTTCAGTGACATAGGATCAAGAAGTAAAATTTAAGTTCGCTTTGTCCATTAATGACTTAGACTTTGTAGGGTGTTTGAGACTTCTTAATCCAATCCTTCTTTAAAATACTGAGCACCAGAAATAAGTAGCCTAGTTTTAACAGATCATAACTCAAACAACTATTTCATATACATGTAATTTTCTTTCAAATGGCTTACATTTTAAATGAAATGTCATGAACTTCACTTTTCTATGAAATATCAAAACAAACAATGCCCACATTTTGATTGTACAACAAATGCATTTTCTCAACTCAAAACTCCATGAAATAATTTTTTCCTTTGTACAAATAAAAAAAAGCAAATCAATAACATGAGACATGAAATTAAAACCCTTGTTTAAAATGCAAATGTAAAAGTTAATGAGGACAGGACTTTTTATTATAACTTTACAATAATTTAATATTTAATTGTAGAACATTAGTAAAGAGTGTGACATCTTTCTACTTGATGGTATGTATGAACTCGCGGAGGCACAGGTCTTGTCAGTCTCGCTATAGATAGGTTAATGATGCCAGTTTAGTCTTGTGCTGACGGAGATGCTTGTACTTGTACCTCGTAGAAAATGGTGCTACATACTGACAGAAAATTGTGTTTTCATAAACTAGTGCTGTAATGCCTCCCTACATTACAATGCACTCAGTGCGATGAGGCCTCCATGTGCTGATCCCTGCCTAAACCATGATACCTCCACCACCAAACCGATCCATCTCCAGGAGACACTGATCGCTGTGCCTACATTTATTGTCTTGATGCCAAACCCTCAAGCATCCGTTTGCTAAAAAGAGACTGAACTTGCTCTTGAAGAACAAAACATAGCTCCATTGAGGAAGGAACCAAGAGTGGGAGGTAGATCTGTCTAGGCGGGCTTGCCTGTGGAGAGCTATGAGGTTTGGTCCAAAATAAGAGCCCGTCTTTTTCAAATTTCTTTGTACTGTGTGTAAGGCGAGATATGGAAATGACTGGCTGTCTGACTTGCCTTTAAAAATGGATGTCTCTCTGTGACCCAGAATCATCCTCATCTTGACTTGTCTTCTTGGATTTGATGTGTATTGTAATTTTAAATAAAATTTTTAAAAAATGTATCTTACACAAAGAACATTGAAATCTGACTGAAATATCCTCAGAACCCAGAGGACATGCCAGTCATACTCTTTCACAATCTGATTTCTTTGATCTTGAGTTGTGGTATGGCTTCACATAAGTCTACAGGAGGTTAGGTTCCTTTGAAAAAGAGTATTTTTTATAACCATGGGAAAAGTGTCAACAACTTTTGTTTCTTTTGTTTCTTTTCGTGCAGATGCATATTTCAAAATGTATTTTTCTTGGGATGTTTCCTTACTCTCTTCCTTTACAACGTAAAGCTCGTACAAAAGTGGTCAGTTATTTGATTGGTCAGTTATTTTTGGTGCTCAAAGTAAACGTAGTGTGGATATATTTCAAGGTGGGAGACTTAAAGGATAAAATTATATTTTCATTTAGTGTGTTAATGTTTAATGATAATTATATTGAACTTGAATGTTAATTAACATTGTTATAAATTACAATTCAAGGTTTAATTCTTGTTATTAATTTGCAAAGAGTCCTTATGCTTTTAAATTTTATACAGAATTTATTGAATTTCTTGAATTATGAAATGACACATAAGCCTAAGATGCCTAACCATGTTGTTATTGATATTGTGTGGAAAGTGAAAGTTGACAAGTTATTCAATCATATGACAGCACCCTTCATTTCAGCACTGAGTGAATGGCAGATGATTTTCACTCTTTATTTCATTGTCTGTGATACTTAATGAAGTATATTCTTGCATGTCTTATAATTGATTTTTGCATGGTACCTTTAACAATAATCAACTAGACTATATTATTTCTTGATCGAGAGACATTGGGAGGATGCCTCATAAACTTAATAGAGGGTCTTCTGTACATGGAATCTACTCTGTGAAACAACTCTAGACTACATTATCATTATTATGTAACTAATGATATTCAAACCTGTCATTCCTCTCTTTACTTGTTTACTTGTTCAGGCAAGTTTTGTTCTGTGTTTTGTAATCAAACAAACATACAGCTTCAGTCTTTTGAAAGTTGTAAGCATGCATTTTAAATCTTAGCTGTAGAATCCATTTTTAATACTTGGCAAGAGGTGATTATGGAACCAGGTATAAAAATTTGAAATCTCTTTGATTTTGTCTTATTACCTTGAGCCTACCTCGGAGAACCTTTTCTTTGTATTTAAAAAAGAAATATATATATATATATATATATATATATTGTGCCTCTTGTCTACATAAATCTGCTTTTTATTATTCTAGTAGTTTCTCAAACATGACCAAGTCCAGGAAATTAATAAAATTGTCAGCATGAAAAATGAAAAATTAAGAAATATAAAACACTTTCAATCATTAAATTGGTTTGTCTGTCACCAATTAGGTTGCATGTCTAGATTAGATCAACTAAAATTAAGTAATATTTGATATGAGCAAAAGCAAAACAAGCCTATAGCCATTAGAAACTAAATTTGAGTAAAGAGAAGAAGAAAAATACATCAAACAAAACCAAAAACAGAACAGAAGAATGTTTCTGAGAAACTGTATGCACTCACAATCTGAAAAACCTATGTCTGATCTTTTGTAATGGTTGCACGTTGATGATGCCATAAGTTATTCAAAGATTTAAGAAGCTAAAAATAATATGGTAAAAAAACTTGATTAAGGAACAGGTAACATGCAACCACAATCATAATATCTTAAATCATGAGAAATTAGGCAAACTGATTTGTTTTCCTCTCCGCGACATCCTCCACTTAAACTCACATAGTTTTTACACTTCAGTCTTATCATCAGTGTCAGTCTATATAAGTTTGATTGTTTATAATAATGCATAATAACACCATAGACAGAAATTGATAATAATATAAATATGTTATGCCATATTTTATACAGTGTGCTTTTACAAGACCAACTTTTCATGTAATACAATTCCTTAAGGTGGGTAATCTTGCAGATAAGTTGAATTACAAAGTGGGTTTCTTTAAAATTTTTGGCATTTATCCTCTCCACACATAAGTAAAGAGTACTTGGTTAGTTTCATGGTTAAAAGTATAGGGTTTTCTTATAGAAAAGGAAATTTAGATGAATATGATACAGAGGTGCCAACCCTTCTAATTTTGATGGGAGGCCTAGAAATTGAACAAGTCTGACCATTATCTCAATCTCCTGACATTGACTTTTCTTACATTCACAATGTTGGTTTGTAAATTGAAATGAGTAGGGTATCTTAGAAATGATTCTTAGAAATGATTTTTCATTTCTCCTTGAACATATTTGCTGGTCTCTCCAATATTTATCCCATGGTGCATGGCATCTCTGATAACAGTACACGCCATAGCTTTAATTTCTGACCCAGTATGTTGAATGTTACTTATTGAATCCACCTCTATGTAGAAGAACACATACATTTGACATATGCATTGGAACATTGATTATTTGAATGATGAGTTTTAGTTTGGATTATTATTGTCTTTAACTTTACCATCACTAAATCTGAATATGTTGGATTGTTTATTGCTTTCATCGCATTTTTACTTGAAGTTGAAGGCATCGGTATTAAATGTGCATGGGATGCTAAATTATCAAATATGTTGGGGTTTTTTTGGGGTTTTTTTTTTGTTTCTTTGAGATTTCTTCGTTGTAGATTCTTTTCCCTTTTCTTTTTAAGTGCGTTAGATTTCACTGTGTTGCCTTCTTCTTTCTGCTGATGTACAGTGAAGTGCCTTTGGTCTTTTATTTGAAGGAAGGTCCAATGTCCATTCTTGTAGCCATTTTTTATGGTGACCTGGCACCTGCTGGTTCTACCAGTACTCAGATTTACTTTTGTACAATAAATCATTTTGATCTGAGACACAAAAAGGAGGGTGGAAATGCTGCAGAAAAAGAAATTGAATTTGTGCATAATTTCCTAAGCACTGGAAACTCTTTAATTGACTTTTTCCACGTAGAAATCTTGCGCCTTGTACCTTTTTTTTAATTAGATGTACTAAAAACATCTTGCTGCCACGAGCAATACTTGTATATTTGAAATAGATGTATTATCTTTGATTCCATCCTAAGTGACTTAAAACATAATTTCAATATAGGCTTCTGGTACAAACTTAGTCATTTCTTTTCCTTTCCATATGTTCTTTTAATAAATTTTTTTTTTTTTTTTATTTCAATTAGGTTTGTTTTCGCTCTATTTAAATTACTGCCTTTTATCTCTTTCCCTCCTCAAACTCCATTTTTAACTTAATTTGAATACATAATGACACATTTGAATGTATATTTGTGATGAAGGGGAAAATGCAAGGTACTTTTATTCATATTCTAAATAATTTTTACAAGAAATTTTAGACTCCAGTATTGGTCAAACAAAAGCCTACAATTTTGTAGGCTGCATTGTCATAATCTATACAGTTTTAAACTTATTTTATCTTTCTTGTGTTACATTTAAGAGTACTGAATCACAAGACTGCATTTGGGTACAGTTCACTCTTCCAACAATCATATTTTGTGTTATAATATGAAATGATGAATACACTTCCACTAATATTGTTGTAAACTCACTGCGTCATCATGCAGCCTTTACAATTATTCACAATTTACCACCATTTTCTCAAAACTTTTTTCTTTTCTTTTTTACTTTCTTTCTGTCTTTCTTTCTGTCTTTTGCTTTCTTTCTTTCTTTCTTTCTTTTTTAACATATACACTTCATAATTTTTCTTTTGCTTTTCATTTTACACCATCATTTATTGATCTGTAATTCATACAAATATAGGTTAGCATGTTATTCAGCCATTTATATTATATTCATTTGTAATGTTCTGAAAAGGCCATGGTTTATCATGTTTTAAGAGGTGTGTCAGCATGAAATGAGAGTATGTAAGGAATAATACCTATGCTACAGTAACATCATATGAAATATAATTTTATATCAACTTACGTAAACACTGCTTACTGTCCTCTGGCTGGGTATAGTCACATTGCATTTGAAGGTAATTTACAGTACAATATATTATGAATTTACAGTACAATATATTATGCCATAATGTATGATGCAAATGGTATCAAGTTTTTACTGTTGGCCTTTTTTTTTTCCACCTTGGCTTTTGTACGTTTTCTCCCATGTCATATACTATAGTGCTTATTCTTTTATTTGTTACTTGATGTGAGAAATAAACAAGGATATAGGCTCATTTCACATAAATACCTGGCAACAACTTCTTTTTCTCTTCTTTTGTCTTGATTATATTTTATTCATTTGTTGGTTTATGTGGTGTCTTTGTTGTTTTGTCAGGGTTTTGTTTTTGTTTGTTTGTTGTTGTTTTTTGTCGAGATCAAAATTTATGAATAAATATAGAATATATATTAGTCAGACCGTGAAATCAGTCATTTCGTGAAATGCCTAAAAACTTTAGCCATTTCATGAAATGACTGTGAGATCAGTCACTTCATGAAATGGCTAAAATTTCTAGTCATTTCATGAAATGACTGAATGTCTTCTTCGTGTTTTGTTTAAAGTTACATGTTAGCTGTTTATCTGTTATTTGTTGGATAGGATCTTGAGATCCGGCCATAGAGTTGCAAGTTCTAAAATAACAATAACAGCGGCTGTAAATTCAGATCCGTTGTCCAATTGTAGAAGAACCGGTGCGCTTATTAGAAGAAATATGTCAGCAAGCTGGAAGGCTACCTCTGTAGCTTGCGTTGATGTCAGTGGTCACAGAATGCAGAAATGCATGGTCATAGTAGACCATGATCCATTTGAAACTGTAGTGGCTCATGGATTGTATGTCGATCAGATCAATCTGTCCTCTGGACATAAACTCCTTTGCCAGTATTGATTTCACAACTATTCTCTTGGTCATTGGACATTTTCTCTTTTTCTGGCTTTCTTGGCACAATGATTTGAATAGTTCAACATCACCCCCCAGAATCAGAATGTTAGCATACTTCAATGACAGTTCCTTCATCATTTTCTCTCTACTGACATGACTGGTTGCAACATGGGATTTCTTAATGATGTCAAATGTGTCCTCAATGCATGCATTGGAGACTGGAAATTCGTTGGATACCTGTTGAGAAGATATGTTCATGGCAGGACTTTGTTTTGGAGAATTCACTGGCAGTCTTGATCTCTTTAATTTTTATTTATGTTGTAGTAAACATCCTTTGGAATGATATATTTCTGACACTTGTCATATTTTTCAAGCAAGTCATTTCTAAATCTCATCTCAACATTGTCCATCATTTTTTTTTAAGTCTTCGTTTTTATTCACAAAATAACAGCAAGAGCATAATGTTTCAACACATGTTCAAGTATTTGAGCTGTGACTGATTCAGTGTGTTCAGTGTGTCACTACAATTACTCTCTCTCCCTCCCTCCCTCCCTCTTTCTCTCCCTCCTCTCTCCCTCCTCTCTCCCTCCTCTCTCCCTCTCTCCCTCTCTCCCTCTCTCCCGCTCTCCCGCTCTCCCCCCCTCCCTCCCTCCCTCCCTCCCTCCCTCTCTCTCTCTCCCTCTCTCCCTCTCTCCCTCTCTCCCTCCCTCCCTC
>JBCJKE010167913.1:0-10415 GCA_039654525.1 Melibe bucephala
AAATCTTCCAAAACAAATGCTTGAGAATTATCCTAAATATATATTTGGCCTAATTGAATATCAAACAAAGAACTTCTCAAGAAAGCAAATATGAAGCCATTAACATTGACAATAAAGCTTCGTAGTGATCCACAAGAAAGCCATGATATGGTGGCCACAGGCACAAAGAAGCAGAGGCTGCCACATGGTAACATGGAGGAGGACTGTGGAGAGAGAGATGAAGGAACAAGGAAGGATATGGGGTGAAATCAGCAAGATGGCAGCCAACACAGATGTGTGGCATTCCCGAGTGTTGGCCTTATGTGTCACCTGACACCACAGAGAACAAGAAGAAGATGTATACATGTACATGTGTATTGTTTATTTTATGCTTTTCTTGATCAGCATACTCTAATTTATGTGAATCATTTTAAAATATGGAACTATTTCTTTAATTATTACAACTGTGGTTGATTGGACATATGATTATGATGTTATCAGTATCATGCCATAGTGACGTAACATGTTTATGTCTCTATGATCTATGGCCTTTGACAAAGGCACATTGTAAGGGTCATTCCCACAGGCTGACCAAAGTAGACCAGACAGGAGTAGTAGTGAATGCAAGTTTACTGATGTTTTTCTTCATGATTAGCTACTATTCACTACTATTACTATTCACTTATGTGTGGGCTTGATAAAAGATACAATTAAAATCATAAAATGCTGCATATCTGTGCATGTGTGTGTGCAAGTGTGTGTGTGTTGAAGTGAAAGACTGAGAAAGAGAAAGTGAGTGAGAGTGAGGAGAGAGGAAGAAAAGGTGAGAAAGATAGAGATTGAGAGAATAATAGTGAATAAAAGTGAAGAGAGATAGAAAGAGCTGTTACATTGAATCTCAAATCGACCCCACTTTAAGGCTTGTTTGATTTTCATTTTGTTTATATGAAAAAGGTTTGTAACAAGATAAAGCCTGAAATAAGTGACACACAATGTAGCTTTGTAGAAAGCTGACAATGTTTTCATCTTGCCCGACATCATGGGATGCCCACTAGAGGTGAATAAAGATCTTTACCTTATTTCATAGATTACATAAAAGCATTTGACTGGGTCAAACACCATGAGATCATTGAAATGCTACAATCAAACAATGTCAATGGTAAGGATATCCTGATAATCAAGAAATTGCACAGGACCCAAACAGCAGCAATCAGGGTAGACAACAATAGAGCGAAAGAATCAAAATTAAATGGGAAGTAAGAGAAGGCTGTGCATTGTCTCCAGATCTATTCTCTCATTATAGTGAAATCATCATGTATATTCTTGAAAACATGCTCGGCTTGTCTGTTGGAGGTTATGTTTTGAAAAACCTCATTAATAATTTAATGCTGATGGTACTGTGCTCATCGCAGAATCAGAACAAGACTTATAGAACCTTGTTAGTGTAACTGTAATTGAAAGTGAAAGAAAAGGCCTAAGCCTGAACAGTAAAAAGGCAGAAATTACAGTGATTTCCACAAATGCAAATAGTCGATGATGCTCCATCAGCATTAAAGGAAATAAACTTAGACAAGCAGATACCCCTAAGTATATTTGAACACTAATCTCTTTAGATGGCAGATGTGCCAAAGAAATCAGAAACAGGATTGACTAAGCATAAATCACTTTCAGAAACATGAAAGCAGCAGTCCTCTGCAATAACAATTTGTCCAAGAAAGTTCACAAATAGGTATTGCAAATGTTATGAAGAATCTATCTTAAACTATTGCTGCGAGAGCTTGACATTGACATCTTATTAAGGTCAAAGGCTACTAGAGGCTACAGAGCTTTGGCTTTTAAGAAGGATGTTGAAACTACCTTGGACAGCCAGAAAAAACATACCAGAGAATACAATGACAGTGTGGGACAAAATGCCAACTCTAATGATAATGCTGAAAAGAAAAGACAGGCTAAATTTTGTGATCAGTTCATGAGAGAGCAGTGTCAAACACCTGGTCAACACAGGAAAATTAGAAAGAAGGCCAAAGGGTGACTAAGAGAAATAATGCTGGACAGTCTGACCAGATGGCTGACTACTAAACAAAGCTTCATCCGAAATGGACTCCCTTTGCGTATCTGGTTGTAAAGGCAAATGGAACACCACGATCTCCAAAACAACGAAACGAAGGGAAACCTGTCTGACTGATCAACTCTGTTTCTTCAAATATTAATAGGAAATATATAGAAGTAGAAGAGATTTTGTAAACACAACACCTGATGTGTTATTCATTCAAGGGCAGATAATTTCCTGTGCTAAAAGTCCCATTCAAATGAGAACAGGAATGACACAAGAGTAAGAGAGTTGATCTGATTCTGTTTCTGTAGGCATTGAGATGGACAGAGTAAAAATGTAAAGGAAGTATAAAAATGTCCATTAATTGATTATTATTATCACAGACTTGCCATGTTATAGTCTTAAATCTTGCAAGAGGTTGACAGGTTTTCAAGTGGACACAATGGATGCAGGTAAAAAATGATTGACAGTCGACATCTATGACTGCATCAAAGATGGAGTTCAAGTTGAAATATGAATGGCGACAAGGACACATTGCGTAGAACAATAAAATTTGAACTCAATGATTTCGTGTCTTGATTCTTTGTCTATTTTATTAATCCATCAAGTTATCAATATTTGTTTGTTTTTGTTTCTTTCATTCCTAAAAAAAAAATAAATTATGAGGCTAATTCTAGATCTTGGGTTAAGAATATCTTGTGGGTAGTCTTTTTCCTATGGAGCAGCAACCCAACAGACTAAAGTTCTCCTAGCTACTGATATAAGTTTCTGTCAGGAGAAAAAATAATATTATGCACTTCCTTAACTAGGTGTATCAAAGTGCAGGGAATGAAAAATTATCTAAGTACAATAATTCCCTAAAACATGATAAAAAATACACATCTTTTTTTTTCTTTTGATCCTGATAAATATGATGCATTTTACTCACGTTTTTCTAGATCTTCAACTGACTTGAATGTCCCATCTTCATTGTAAAAGGAAATAAATGGCATATTGATTGCATTAGGAATATGTCCACCTGAGGAATCTGCAATGAAAAATACATACATTTTGACTTCCAGTCTTACTTGGCTCAACGCTTACTTTTTAAAAATTGTTCAAGGTCTTCTATTGTTTCCAGTCAGCTACGTGAAATAGTGGGTTTGGTTAGATCATCACCGCGATACCTGCGTGAATGAAAACATATTGTCTTTACCTCAAGAAAAATCAGATATTTTAAATGGCTATCAAAAGATTATTATTTTCTTTTCTTGACTATTGAAGCACTGCAAAACTGGTCACATGGATTTGATTCATTCTGTTATATTGTGAATTAAACTGGTACAGCAAGCCGCTGACTTTCAGAACATTGATGCAAAGCTAAATGCTACAATTCTATCAGATTTTTGATAGATTATTTACTATATCTTATCTCTATGTCTATATGGACAAACCAAGCACACTTTTGGCCTCCTCCACATTAGTGTGCTTCTACTGGAGGCTACAGTATAAATGAATATATGCAATTTACCCTCTGCATCACCGCTGAATGACTTGAATCCTCGTGAATCCAATATCTGATCTGCCTTGGTGTCAATGTTCTTAACCATATGTTCATAATCACGGAGCAGATGAGAACAAAATTTTGGTTTAAAGCTGCCTCTCTAGAAACAAAATAAAGAGAAATCTTAATCAATGGCCCTTTTCCAACCCCCTCCCCACCTCCCAACCCCAAAAAAATAAAAAAAAAGGAACAAAACAACAAAAAAAAAAACAAAAACAAAAAAAACACAACATTTTTACAACATTGTGGAAAAAATGAAAAAAAAAAGAAAAACTTTTTTTGCCATGGCAGACCAGTCACTGCTGACAGCTTGAAATATCAACATGCAGTATACTTTTACAACAATATAATTCTGTTTGGTGCAATGAAAGTGAATGGCTTTGTTTTTTAAAAAGAGAAATTCATGATGTATGTTAAGAAGTGGCTGACGAAAATCCTTGATCTTTCCCTAACTCGTTAGATTGCTAGACAAATCTATAGCTTTTTCATGACACATCTTACCTCAAGAGTAGGTTCTTCTGTTGTCACGGAAAACCCATGGCTAAGCCATTGACGCAAGCCACCATTTAAGACAGAAACTCTGTCATGTCCAAAAAGCTGTTAGAGAACAAATTAATAGTAAAAATTGTAAAATTCTGGACTACAGATCTATTCTTGTTATGTAAAAATCAACCTGTCAAATAGTGGAATTTTCAACCTTCATTTTGGACTAGTTCATAGGAAATTTGATGCTAAACTCAGTGAGGTGTAAAGAAACATAAGTTTATCAAGCATTACTATTACAATAAGGAAGGTTGATGCCTGAAAGATAATATGTTATGTGAGTCTATCTGGTTTTATAATCTGTGAACTTTTGTTTTATGACCCAAACACTGGGGAGTCATGACAATGTGCAATGGCCAAAATGCAGGATTCCATTAGATGATTGACTTTCACTTCATCATTAGTTTTTTGTTGGGTTCTTTTTCTTCTTTTTTTCTTTTCTTTTTCTTTATTTTTTTATATAAAGCATAGTTAACTTTATTGACATAGCTATCGTCAATTCATCGAATGAAAAAAAAAATTGATTGAAAAGTTTCATCAGCCTTCACAAAATGACAAGGGCAAAAAAACGGAAAGGTGGGGAGTCAGCATTATAATTATACATGTGTATAAACTATTCAGAATTTCATTATTAGTTACAAGGCTAAACTGATATAGGGAGGCACTTCCATTACCCGAAAGAGAAACCAGGTTCTGAAAGAAGGTTTCATGTCCAAGCGATCATAGGCTATCACATGGGTTGAGTTTGAGATACCCAGTTCCTCTACATAATCTTGAAAAACATTGGAATCAGGTATGTTGTATCGAGCAGCTGAATTTTCTCTTTTGGGGGTTATTTTATTCAGATCAAAATATAAAGACGATGGTACATGGGCCCTGCCAAAAAAGAATTGTCAAATGTGAAAGTGAAAGATTACAATACATGTAATTTCAATGAAGCAATAGATTGTTTTGACGAAACTGACAAGATTCTAGAATTCACATGAAAGGTTTTTTCACACAAAGCTCACATAACATTACAATTTGGAAATATTATAATATACACCTCAATAGCGTCAATCTTCATGGCTATATTCATAAACTTATAGTCTACTGACACTTAACTCACCATAAGTTATTTGACATGCTCTACATTTATTTTTTAAATTCTATTGTCTACCAAAGTCAACATTTTCATTTTTCAGACTCTGACCAATGACATTATATTTGCAGAACGAACAAGTATTTTATCATAATGTCAAAGCCTATGTATCGACGATCAGTATAGTTCCAAGTGTATCATCACACCAAATGTTGTCACTTTTAATCTACATCCAGTGAACAGTTCTGAAATTCATCCTTCACCTGAGCAGAAACAAAGTGCGGCTGTCATAGAAAAAGATACTTTGTCCTTTGTCAAGCAGAAGGCAGACACTTGAGCTAATACAGACCATTGCTCTATTGCCAACAGATAATTATTAATGTGTGTTGCATCTAAGTAAGAGGTAGTCACTTTGTAAAGTTGTAACACGATAATCTTACATAATAAAGCGGTTGGATAAGTTAACAACACCACATTATATTGAAGGAATACTTGGGATAACAATAACAATAACAGTGGGAATATCCATCAAAGCATGAGGGGCTTTAAAAGCTGATAGACTGATGAAGTCATGAAACTGTGACTAAGCTTTGTCCACAATGCAAAGTGACATACTGTTGTGTAATGCACTAAATAAGACTCAATCTAATAAACACAGGACACAGTCATAAACAATGCCTACACAAAACATATAAAAACTCATCTATCACAATGCAGGCACTTTAAGAAAATGAGGAGACGGTGCAACACCATCTTCTGGAGTGTCAATGACTCATAGATTTAAGATGAAAGCTATTACTACCGGTACCAAGGAGAAAATTTCGAAAACCGAATGTCTGCTGCTCAACCCAGGAACATGGCTGAGTGCCACCTGTTGGCATTGACCTCTGCAAGGTGTGCTCGTGATGCCCAATTTAACAGCTGTGAAGGACAACACTAACATGCTACGATGACCAAACACATATGACAAGAGAGATAAATAAACCAACTTTTCAATGAAGCAAAGAGTTTTCCTCAATTCAATAGGGCAAACAGCTTATGGTGGTATATTGAAACAACGTGAAATAAATAGTACTTCGAATTATAATTATAATATTTGATTCCACAGTACAGTTCATAGCTAAAAAATGAATCGATCAAATTAAAAGCGGTAACTTTCATTTTGCAGCCAAATAATAAGGGAAAGCACTGTGAAAATTTTAAGTACTCTTGAGTAAATTTTCGAGCAGCAAATAATATAAGCATGTCATATACATATTTCTATCCTGATTTTATATACTAAACATAAGGTTGTTTACATTAAACATATCTCTTTTGATGCAAATATGAATATGTTGGTAATTCTAAACAATGAGAAACATCAGATAAAAAAAAGAAAACAGAAAAAGCAATTTGATGGTTTAAATGAATTTTATAAAGTTTGCTTAAAATGTTTCTGAAAGTAAATAGTATAATTTTATTATAGTTACTTAATAGTGGCTTATTTCTTGAGTCGCAGCACAAATGTTATGAAAAAATGTTATTGTTTAATGAAGATATGGGGATGCCTGTACTTGTAATTGTAATACATTTGTTTTGTTTATAAACTCTTGTTTTTTTATGTTGTCTACTATGCCTCGTGCCCGTTGCTCAACAAGTGCTAATAATTGATGGTCGTTTTCTGTTCCCTATTCCCCTAAAAGACCTAGTCTAAACCCGTATTTTGTGATGTGAGGTAAACAATATGTTCAAGTATGTGTTGTTTTGGAACTGTTTGATTGGGAAAAAGCTATCTGTAAGCCAAAAGGTAGATGACTATTGTGTCCTGTATGTCATTGAAATCAGTTGGACTGATGGGCCTAGCGTGAGACTCTTTTGAGTGAAGTTGACTGAATGATCTGTTGATTTGGTCGAAATTCAATTTGGTGGTGTGTGCACGATCTTTTATATCCTGACTGCGTGTGTATTTTGTTGTCTCTTCAATCACTGCCCATGTGAGATGTGTATGCAGTGTCTGAGATATTTATAGCAGTGATTGCCAACAAATGATCTACTGTGGTAGGCCTGGGGTCGAATTCTGTGGTCACTGAAGATTGGATCAAGACATGATGGCACTGGACCTGACCTGACTGGAATTGGGGTTCTGGGAATCATGGTAAGTCCTTCCTCTAGTTCCTCTACTTTCTTTTCCAGATTGATTTTTTCTTCCCCATTGTCATAGCCACTAAACACTGATACACACTACTCATGCTTTGAGTCCCTTTTAACACTCTCTGCCCTTTTCCAGTTACCCCCATACTTCTTAACAAGAATTCCTAACTCTGTCAAATCACTTTCTCTCTCTATTGCTATCATGATGTCTATGTTGTTTGTTTCTGCCTCAAGTAATTTGTGATGTCTCAAAACAACACCAAGAAGTATGTGTAGGTACGGAGGATAGACATGGTTCAGTTCAACTGGAAGCAAAGGTGCATGTAAACTATTGTTGTGTCTCGCTGCATATTTCTTGTGTCTTCTTTCTTGTGCCATGAATTGTGTGTGATCTGAGTAAAGCTTTGAAGAGTTCTTAGAGGGAAAGTTTGATTCAGTGAGTTGAATCTAGATTTGGGCATAAGGCACCATAGACATGGGAATGTCCCACCTGCCCCCGACAAGCCAAAAAGTTCAGTTAAGATCTTATAGTTTCCATTAAGGATGACTTTTATTATATCCTTTCCCTTCCATTTGTGTGCTATACTATGAGCTGCACAATTTCCTCCTTGAGACCATTTCTAAAAAACCTTTCAAGGTTTTCATGGCTGTTGGTTACTGCAATTTGTGCAATCACAATTGTGTCTGTCTGTAAATTCGGCGTAGCTGTGTTTGCTATTGCTAATACTAATATCATTCTCGTGGAAGACTTCCCATGATCACCCCCTATCTTTATCCTTATTTCCTTGTCTGGGATTGTTCAATTATGCCAAGAAAAGTTGGTTCTCATCATATCTATCAATTAGTCTATTGAGAAAACCTGACAAATTGTTTATTCTGTTATAATTTACTGTTACTTCTTCTTTCTTGTCATCTTGAAACCTGATTCAACAACAAAAAAATCCCCAACTAATTCTTTCGCTAACTTCCAAACTCCACTAACTGAAACTTCACTAGCTATCCTAATGCCTTGTTTTCTAAGAAACTTGAGTTGTTTTCTTTGCCATCTCCAACCAAGTCCTAATTCTTCTTTCATTGCTTAAATCGATCAATCGATGCTCCTGATAATTTTACTGGAATACCCATTCCCAGCCTTCTCTGCTATCGCTTCACGCCTTTGTAGTGGCTTTCTTCTCAGTTTTATGATTAATAAGAGGTCGTCCCTACCTTGTTGTCATGGCCCAGCGACATCATGCCCGACATCCTCCATGATCTTTGCCCTATTGCGTTGTGTTGTTGTTTTGGCTTCATGTGTTGGTTTTCTAGGTTTTGTTATCTTTTTTTGGAGAAAGGGTTGTCCACCTGTTTTACATGTAATTTGTGTATAGTGGGGGTCCAATGTTAATTTTGGTTTTGTCACTTGGGTGTAATATCGTTCTTCTTTTAGTAATGCCTCATCTGGTGTTTTTTTCATGAGCTGGCGTAAAGTATTTGTGATCATATTTTTAATCATTGGCGATGTAGTGCTGTCTGTTGCCTTTTTTTAAGTATCTTGTCTGATTGGAGAAGATAGGACGGGTGGTGTATGATTAAAGATGATTGATTAATGTAATAATTGTATTTTTGATGATTGGGGACGTGGTGCTGTCCGCTGTCTATTTTTTTGCTTTTTGTCTTACTAGAGAAGAAGAAATGGGTGGTGCATGGGCAATAATTGTTTGAGTGTCTGTGTTGGATGAGAGTGGCTTTGGTTTGGGCTGCTTGGTTCAGGCTCTGATGATGGGGTGGGGGTAGAACTAGAACTTGATGGTTGAACTGTCTTTAAGTTATACAACATGCTGGAAAGGCCACCCGATGGGTGCACAGAGAGCAGTCATTAACGCGAACCATCGGGTTATATGTATGTGCACCAAATCCCTTCGCTCTGGCTTGCTTTGGCTCTAGCATTGGTTATTATTACAGTATGACCTTGGCTTTTTGAAACATAAAAGAGTCCCATAAGGCACTTATTGCAAATGTATTTAGAATAATTGTCGGGAATATCTTGAATATCAAGTCCATTAATAAGTAGAATGTCATGATCTCATTCACTACACAGTTTTGACTTTTGCCTTCACTTAATTTGCTTTTGTGATAAGTTTACTGCACCACACACTTGGCATAGTTTGTTCAAATGTTTTTTCCTGCAATTAAAATGTATGCTCCATTTTGTAACTAGAAACAAAAAACGGGAAATCATGGCAAATTAAGCTTAATTCATAGTTAAGAATCAAGCAACACCACATGATATAAGATAAAACCGAAGAGTTTCGGATAAGCCTGTAGCATCCTAGCTAAAAGCACATTATACTCAGAAATCCCAAGTCAAGAGCAAACATGGTTTTCACATTATGAAAGAATACAAATCATCCTTTGCAAAAATACTTTAAAGAAAAAAATCTGAATATTAAATCAATATTTTTAACTCATCAAAAAATCGTTTTTAGCACACAACAAATGAACTAAAGTAATGAAATAAGTATTAAAGATAGAAACACAGAATTTTCTTTGAGCAGCTCATGGTGTAACACACTCGATAAGAAAAGTAAGAAATGAAGACAGTCTCTGATGGAAGTAACGGAAGATGGCGTTATCTGAGACGATAAATTTTCCTTTAATTGGCAGATTGTATTGGCACTACTTAGCAGTACTGTTCACACACATTGACAGTCCATCAAGCAAAGTCACTGACAAGAATGATTCACTTTGAAGGAATGGATGTTGTCAGACAACTAACAGTAGACTGTAAATAAAATTCATCAATACTTCAATGCATCTCTTTCAGATGACATTAATGACAATATGACCTTCACAAAATTTTCTATTGTGCTTCTCCATTAGCCAGTCTCAAAATTCCTTGATCTTTCTTTTCAATCAAGGCTAAGTAAGTGTATCAAAAACACATCTTAGGACTTTTAAAGAAATATTTCTGATCAGTTATCTTGAATTGCTGAAGGCAAAAAATATTTTATATATATATATACATATATAAAAAAATATTTTATATATATATATATATATATATAATATATATATTATATATATATATAAAAAATTTTAAAAATTAT
>JBCJKE010168024.1:0-10415 GCA_039654525.1 Melibe bucephala
TCCATCTCCTTCTCCTCCTCCTCCTCCTCCTCTCCCTCCCCTCCTCCTCCTCCTCCCCGTCTTTTTTTTTTTTGCCAGACTATTGACACTATTGTATGATTATAATTGAATAACTATCAGGTAGATGATTGATGGTTGATGCTCTGTTGTGTTTTTTGCTCTAGCAATTATATATAATATATATATTTATATATATTTTGAAAATATTGATATTTAGATATTACATATACAGATGTTTACAAAACTTCACCCTCACTTGCATTCTGGCTGATGTAAACCCATTTTTACTCCCTTTAGCTTTGAATTGTTTTGCTTGTTTGGTTACAATTGTACAGTGCATCCCTTTTATTCTTCAATCTGAAGTGGCCAGTCTCTCTGGCTATTAGCCTTGTGTGGGGAGTAATTTTGATTATCATTTTGATGAAAACATTTCATTGTCCTTTATCATACAGCAGCATTAGTTTAGATGGGGTTTTTTGTAAGGGGGTGGGGTGGGTTTCAGGCTGAGGCAGTGAATTTTTTCCAGATATTCTATTCTTGTGTTTGTGTCATCATTTTATCCATTCTCATAAACATTCATGAGGGCACTTGAATAGCAAACCAGCAGACTCCTTGATGAAAAAAATAGTTATTTTGAAGCCCACCAAAGGCAGAATTGAATCAGATCAGTAGAAAAATGACATTGTTGTACTTTTTAAAATTAAATTGCCCACTAACATTCATGCAAATAGGTTTGAAGGGTTGAAATCCTTTGGAGATGTTATTACTAGAATGATTTGATGTTTGATTCTCTCTGGAAATGTGTAATTTTAATATTAGATGTTTTTTCACTCTTGATGTAGGACCAAGCTTGTCTTCTTTTTTAATCAATTTGATCTGACTAGTAGAATAGTTTGGGAAAACTTTTGTCATTCCAGTTTATCCGAAGTGTAGGCCTGCATTGTTTATGTATTTGGTACAAAAACATTTATAAGTTTAAGATAATAAGTAAGAACAAAAAAGAATTGAGATGTGGAGTGTGTTTTGTGCAGTGAAACGCTGAGGGTGGATTGTTAACTTTCATCTTCCCCACTTTTGTATGGATTGACATGGATGAAAGAATGGGGTTGTATTTTTCAATGTGCACTTCTTGGTTCAATAAATGTACAATCAATTTATCAATCTTGTTCTGTGTCCAGAAATTAAAATACCAGACACCTTTGTGATAAACTTACGATGAAAAATGAGATTGGCTCAATAAACAAGTCATGGAAATTGAAACTGTCAACTAACAACCTGCGTCACTGAATCAAAAAGAAAAAGAAAAAAAAAGAAGGTCCGACAAGTTAATTGCAAATTACCTTCACAAAATGAGCTCCAGCATGACAGACAGAATGGCTTTCATCCTTAAGGAAAAAAACTAGTGGAACTAACTTTTTCCAGTATGTTGTTTGAAACTTGTTGTATGTAGTCAGCGATGTTTTGTATTACTGCTGGAGGCTTTACAGAGCTACCTACCCCCCAGATTTTCCAGAATCTTCTCTCAAACATATCTGATCCTGCATGAACATAAAAAAAAAAAAAACACGGAAAAAGGGTAAATTTATGCTTATAAGTCTGATTGTAGTGGTCAAAAACGGGCTGGTAACATAATTTATAATGCTATGGATCCAAATTTATGTATTGATGGAGGCGGAAGTGCCACCAAAGTCTTTTACTGCCAGAGATCTCTCTCTTAGGTCTATGTTTACAATGAAGATGCTTATTTTGTACTGCTTTGACTGTTGAGGCTAGGCAAAGATCTAAATCTACTGTGAGTTTCAATCATTTTTGATGATTTAAGCTGAAAAAAGGCTTAAATATTATCTGCCCTATTGCTTTGACTGTTGAGGCTAGGCTCAGTTCTAGATCTAGTGTGTTTTGATCATTTTTGATCATTGAAGTTAAAGGGAATGAAAATGATTGACAGATGGCAAACATGGCACTTTATAGTGAATCCATCAATATATGTGTATATTCTGGTCAAGTGATGAAGTTTTAATTTTCATCATAGAGAATCATATTCTAATTTATTTTGAGTCTCATGGAAGGTTCTCAATCTTGCGTGTTAAGATTTTAAAATTTTAATTCAACCAAACTCACTACTAGAGTTCTGAAAGTACCCTTCCTGTTAGTTTCAGGACCTCCAAAGGTTTTTGCTGAAGTTTTATTAGTGTTTCATAGGTTTGTTCTTAATTAATTCTATTTTTATGATCCCACATAATTGTGAATCAGGTAGGCAGCTCTGCTATTGTAGTACAGCTTTCTGATAACAGATTGTATGAGATGAAATATAGAGGCTTATTGGAAAAAAGACTTATGCGACTAAAGACTTAACTTGTAGGGCCTTGTACATAGCCATCCTTAGCCAATCATTGCTCTCCATTTTGTACCTCACCCAGTACTGGTTTTGGGGAATGGTTTTATTTATATTACATCAGCCTGGAAAAAGGGTCCTCTCCTCCTATTGAGGGCAGAACTGACTACTTTAATAGGTATCTGTGAAAGAATAGTCCGGAATCAATTCAGTCTGAAGCAACCAAGCTGCTGTATACCATTTGGAAGGTGATATGTCTGAACAACGGGTAGACAGACTAATGACTGTCTTATGACACTTTTACTCTAGAGAACCATCTAATCTTGGTTGGGGGTGATCCACAACCTCCCTCTGTTTTTTCCCCCCATACACACACAACACACACATTCACACACACACACAAATCCCTTTTAATATTTGTCTGCCTTGATTGAAGGCAATAGTGTTTTGCATGACAAGCACCTTTGTTCATCATTAATCTGCTTTTTTTTTTTTTTTTTTTTTTTTTTTTAATAAATCATATCTATTTCTTTTTCTCAGATTATTTTATTGAATTGAATTTTACATATATTGTCACCATTTCTATTGGGCTCACCTTTTTGCATTTTAAACATTCCAGAATCATTGTAAACAACTAGTTAACGATTTCTTTCTTTTCCACATAGGTGCATTATTAAAAAATAAGAAGGATAATAATAATAATAATAATAATAATAATAATAATAATAATAATAATAATAATAATAATAAAGACAATGTGATCTTCAATTGTCATCTTTCCTTCATATTTAATTCTTTCATGTAGGATCATCCCTCTCCACTCCCCTCAATTTCATTGTTTTCCATTGAAACCCCCTTCATGTGTTACTGGCCATGGATATTTTCTTAGAGTAACAACAAACAGATTTGAGTTAATTTCGACGTTTTGTCTCCTTTTTGCCCTTCATGACGTTGTAGAGTAATATTATAACCCACATTTATTACATTTCTTAAAAATTAGTTTTTCTTTTCACTTGGCTGATTATCTTTGAATGTATTCACAAGAACTGATGGCAAATGGTGAGGACATTAAGTGCTTTTACATCACGTGATGTACATCTTTTTCTCTTCAGACATTTGTCACCTTAACCTTTACTTAAAATAAAAAATTCTATCTTTTATTTACATTACATGTATTGAGTGGATTCCTCCAGGCCTTTTCTTCACAACGTCATATCAGGCTAGATTGACAATATGTTGCCCTCCCCTACCCCACTTTTTTCTTTTTCTTCTTCTGTTCTTAATATCCATTTGATATCTGAGTAGATGCAGTCATGGAAGCATGCAATATGGACACCAATCACATCATTACCATGATCGCTGTCGTTCTAGTAGATACTTTTACTTATTGCTGTCGTAGATAATGTTGTAATTCATTGTGATGAAGGGACGTTTTACTAAATGCCACATCATTTTCACGACTTATTCTTCCCCCCTGCTCCCAGCCCCCTGCAAGAAATTGATTTAAAAAAAAATAAAAATCAATCATTACTTGATCTGGTCTGTCTCTGTCTATCTCCTTCTCTCACTCCTTCCGACTTTCTCGCAGTGGTGTCTCTCTTCCTCCCAGTCATTTGGGTACAATAAAAATGTATTTTTTTCGCAATCCATTGGAGTATTATTCAGCTATATGCAAATGTACCCTCTGTACCTCATATTTTTCTATTTCCCACTTTGGTTCCATCTTCCTCCCTCTTTTATTAATAAATAAGAAAGAAGTAATGGTTTCCTATCTTTTTGAGCCCATCACAAGGTATCACCCCTCATGAACAATAATCCAGAAGTGTGTTCTTAGATACAACTTGTAGAAGGGGTTGATGTTGCCACTTGTTTATACACCATTGTTAATCATTATAACAATAATTATAATAATAATGATGATAAAAAGTATGTTTTTATCTCATTTCATGAAAACAAAAAGTCATCTGGATATTGTTATTATTATTATCAATTATTTTTATGAGGATGATGTTGATACATTTTCTTTGTCTTCATATTTTCTCCAAATCAGATTTTAAACAGCAATGGAATGGGGGCCATGGCACTCTGCCTAACACAGGGCCTCGTTGTGGTTTTTATGTCCTGGCTGTCTTGTCGTTGTGGTCATTGTGTTGATTGGATTTGGATTGTTATGGACATGTGTATTTATTGATTTCCTTTTTTTAGTTTCTTGTTTTGGATGTGAAAATATAACTGATGCCAAAAGCCTAGGCAATACTAGTGTTCATTCATTTTTGTTTTCTTTTTCTTGTTTTCATTGTTTTTCTTTCTTTCTTTTTTGTTCTTTCACTTTCTTTTCTTTTCTTTCTTTCGTTCTTTTCCTCTTTTTTTTTTCTTTCTTATTCTTTCTTTTTTTCTGAGAAAAATTATGAATGTTTTACTTGTACTTGTGTGTCTTTCTTTCTAAGTGCTGTCTTTCAGAAGAAAAAAAATTCCATGAATACCCAAGAACAGATTTGAATTTTATCTGAAGTCCTTGGGCCAAGAGAAGAACAAAAAAAAAAGCTAAAAAAATCTAGTCAAATCTAGATGAATTGATTCTTCAACATTGTATCAGTAGTAGTATATATTTATCATCATTGAGATTACATGTATTTCAAATCAAAATGAATTTTCTGTTAAAAGGAAAAGCTAAAACTTATACCAATAGTAAAAGAAATATACATGCATATGCTATTTTTTGTACACCAGTGTACATAAAACTCCCCCTGTATTCTATATAATTTGTCAACCAGTGTATAAATATACAAATCCAAATCAAATATTGTTCAGTATAATAATTAATTAAATATTCCTGGGAATCAGGCAATGCTGGCGTTCTTTCAACAAGAAGGCACAAAAGGAAGAGGCAGGCAAAATACATCAATAATAAGTACACTCAAAGACCTGAAGAAAATAGATGCATATCATAAAGCCGCACTCAAGTTAAAAGACAACTAAGGATCTAAAAAAAATTGCGACACATAGCTATAAATAGGACAGAGCGGAAGTGGAAAGATATAAGTAAAGCAAATATACGAAGCAGACCAAGTGGAATATTCACACTACTATTCTAATTATAGGCAATGGCTTTGTGTCGAGTAAGTCATTATAATTATAGTAAACATCAAAATAAAGTTACCTAGTCAAGCATTATTACATGTATAATGGAAAAAAAAAGATTGAACGTTATATTTTAAGTAAACACTTACCGCCACTTATCGATGTGAGGCATGGCCTGTCTGCACAAAGACAATACATTAAAAGTTCCAAAATGAAATGATACAGTTACAAAGAGATGATGAAAATCCTATGGACTCAAACTCAAAGATCAAGAGTCCATTTTAAATTAATTGAATATTCGAACTACCGTAACTGAAAAGGGAAAAAAAAAAACAATGAAACCAAAACGTTTTCCTTTAAGTACTTTAACTTTAATTTAGTACAATATTTGTGCATGCATCATTAAACTTGAAAAAAATTGGACAAAAAGAGAAGACAAAAATTCAAAGAAAAATATGCAAAAAAAAATAAAAAATTAGAAAATTAGTTTTCCAATCATGGGGCCATTGTTCTGTCTGCCAAATTTCAAACTAGATCCATAGTACAGCACGTGTTTTGCATGCCAGCAAAATACTTCTCAGCAAGATATTGGACAGATTAAACGTAGGCTAAAATAGAACGAGACATCTATAAAGCAAGCTGGTTTCCAGAAAAGTCGAGAAACGAGAGACCATCTATTTAAATTAAACCTATTAGCAGCTGATCCAAAAACACAATGTTTGAAATGAGTAAAGAACTACGAATCTGTTTTATTGACTATTCGAAGGCTTTTGATTGTGTCAGCCACAACCAACTTTTGAAGACACCCGAGGAAATTAATTTCAACCTTAAGCTGATCGCACTTCTAAAGTTTTTATACAACGGCCAAAGAGCTATGCATTACTATGATTCGAGTAACTAAAAGGGCCACCACAGAAACATATTCAGTAGGCAGAGTGCGACAAGGTTGTAGGCCTATCCCTTAAATGTTCTGCAAATACACAGGATGAATTTTAATAATATGAAACGAGTTGAAATCGACCAGCGACAACATCTATGAGTACGAGGAAGTAAACATCAACGGACTAAAGTAAGAGACTTCAGATACGCTGATGACACCGCCCTTTTGTCAAACACATGTAAAGGATTGAAAAACATTGTCCAGGCCACAAAAGACCACAGTGAAAGTCAAAAGCTTATGTTTAACATAAAGAAAAACAAAATAATGTACTGGTGCACAGAAGAATGCAAGAACAAACATAAATATATATGTCGAACCGACCGAAAATGTCAATTTGATTATCTAGGAGCTACTTTCAATCAAAATGGTGACACAGGAAATGAAATAAGAAAACAAAGCTATTACAAAACAAAAACTTCAGATTAGAACATGGAGAAAACTTTGGGCAGAATCTAAACAATAAGCTACGAATCCTTAAGCTACATGCGTTTTCCCCATTATCGTTTACTGCTGCAAAGCCTGGACAATACACCTACGCGACATCAACAAAATCCATACATTCGAAATGCACTGTTACTGTTACAGATACAGAAAAATCATGAACATCATTTGACTTGGAAACAAATAAGAAACGAGGTAAGGAAAAGACCCGAGATGAAAAGTAGCCACCTAATGAAACGAAACACTTAAGGAAATAAAAACTAGCGTATGTATTTCGGCCACATAAAAAGACACGACTGTTTGGGGAAAATATCGTGATGGAAGGGAAAGAGGATGGGAAAAGAACAAGAGGAAAACCAGAACGGTAATGGAAGCGTGACATCGAAGATTTGTTAGAAATTAGAAATCACGGGGGCCGGAAGACTGGCTCTGGACAGGACAACCTACTGGCAGCTTGTCAGAGCGGCTACGCTCCAAGGGACATCATTCACACGGAGCTGGCCGGAATGTTGATGACTATGAGCACAAGTATAGAACCATGAGGTGTTACGCCTTTTCTTTTAACAAATTTTAGGATATTGGCTCACACTCGACACATAGCTGTCCTATAAATACATATAGGACATAAAATTACATTTTTTGACCTTGCACGGGCAATAACTCTGTGATGTCAACCCTAAATGTTTGGCAGGCAAGTAAAATATTACTAATGGAATAGAGGACCCTAGGGTTGGCAAAAGTAGATCTCATAGTGTGTTAAAAGGATGCCTAGAAAATTGAAAGGGTTAAGTAGACAGTTGTCCGCCCAGCAATGCTGTATGAACTAGAGACTGACACTTACAAAATGACAGGAATAGGAGCTGGAGGTGACTGCAATGAAAATGCTACATATCTCAAAGGGTGTAATGAAATCGGACAAGATCAGAAATGAGCACATTAGAGAGAATGGTCACACAGCCAGGTTTGGAGACAAGGTGAGAGTGAGAGAATCTAGATTGAGATTAAGATGGTTTAGTCACCTTCAGAGGAGAGGTGAAGAGTACATTAGTAAGAGTAAGGGAATACTGAAGATGTCAGCTGTCATTACCAGGTATGAGGAAAAGGGGAAGACGGAAATGAAGGTAATAATAGTAATATGAATGGAATTAATCAAATTAAGGAAGATATGGCAGCTGGCGAGAGTTTGAGAGAGGAGGATGCAATGAACAGGACTGATTGGAGACAAAGGACCTGCTATGGCGACCCACTTACGGGATAAGCAGAAAGAATAAGAAGAACACCCGGTATCTTATTATCTTTTTCATGAATTCTCCCACGGGGTTGGGTGGAACCTCTCCACGGACTACATGTATTTGCTATGCATGAATTGACGTCTCATTAACATAATTCAAGATCGATGGACATTTCCAATGTACATGTATTTTGTAATCATCAAGGACTGGAATTGTTCCACCGGATTTCCGCTTTGTAATTTTCATAATTCCACTTAAATATTGCTTCCGCCAAAGCAATATCAGTCAAGGTCAGAAAGAAGAAGACCCCCCCCCCCCCCTTTTTTTTTTCTAGTCCTTTTCTGACCGCGCTATGTTTGAGTGATTGCGGTTGCGTTAGGCTATCGTGGTTGCATTGTTGTGACTTCCGGAAACGTGCGCGCAGTGTAGCCTGTATGTTGAATTCTCAGTGTCTTTTCTAGTTTTATCTCAACCCTGTATTGTTATAAAGTCGACGCCAGCTAAGTGCACAGTGCTTGGGAGCAAGCTTGAGCTGGAAATTTATAGTCAGAAGCGTGCAGTAGAGTAGAGACCGGCTTGTCATTGTCCCCCCAAGTTTACAACGGTGTCCCTTTTGGTCCATAAACCACCAAAGAAACAAATGAGAAAATTTTACGAAGATTAGGATTCAAAACATGTCAGCTGTTAAAAATCACAAAGAAACAAATACTGAAATTCTTTGGGCACATTGCGACATGACACTAAAAAAAAAAAAAGCTCTTTCTGGAAGGAAAGGTAGAGGGAAGAAGGGTGAGGGGTCGCCCTCGAAGAGCCGGAACCAAGCTGGAGCCAAGATAATGGAGGGTTGCTGGCAAGTCCTATAACAGAAGGAGGACGACTGACAACAACAGACAGCTGTTCCGGGACGCCATACGAGAGGTTACGTCTGGAAAGGAACCGCTGACATGGAGGGTCCCCTTTGGATGGAGTTGTTGGAGTTGTGTCCCTTAAAACCATCCGCAAGTGGACACGGCGCTAAACGTTTTCCCTTCTTTGTTTTTCTTTTGTTTGTTTTGTTCTGATATTTTTTTTTTAGTGAGGGATGTGTTTATATACGTATGTGTGTGTGATGTCTCTTGATTGTTTGTTGGTTTTTCTTGTTTATTTCTAACCAACGATTACACATCTAATACTAATATCATATAAAAATAGTTGCCCAACCAATCCATGTAATTTTTTTGTCAAGGTTAGGTGATGAAAATAGCAATAAAAATAAAAATCCCAAAAGTTTTGAAAATACACGTGCACTGAAACATAGCACTATTTTTAGGAGTATATTTTATTATTTCACTTGTACTAAGAGCGTTGGTGTATGAACACGGAGTGACCACAGCTGTTGAATTAAAAAAAAGATAAAGGGTGCATGTTAAACAACTTTTACAAGTTCGTCCAGATTCAGACAAAGGAACTTAACTTATGGGCAATGAAATCTACACTTAACACAGGAAATTTGGGGTGTAAATGTGTTTTGAAATTTCACAGGTATAAACTTACATCCTTATTTTTCTGTATTTTGTGTGGACTTTGTTGCCCTTAAAAATAGCTCAAATTATATGCATCAAAATTCACGAGAATGAACACATTTTGATCTTATTTTTCAAAAATTGCCGGGGGGAGCACACCCCTGGTCCCCCACCCCCTACACCCTCCCACCTTGGATCGCACCCTCGCGGCTACATTCTCAGTCCAACTGAAAAAAAAGTTTCCTCTTTTTTATTCTTATTTTTTTATATCAATTTGTCAATAATTTGATAAACAATTGATTGGATAAACGTCAAGCAAGACATACAATAATATACATAGATAAAAAGAGGCGGTGTAACTCAGGCATCCACAAGTAGGTTCAGTAAACGTAACCTACATCAACAACAATATGAATGGTATTATTGTGCAAAGGTTCAAGTTAGTTTGCGAACATAGTATTATGTTTTGTAGTATGGCGTGTGTTGGGTTTTAAAATTAAATACAATGTACATGTATACATTTTCGATTACATTGACGCAAAAAACACCCACAACTACAATAATAACTACAACGCCCTGATTGCAATTGAAAGTGAAATGCGTGCGCTCATTCATTCATTTATTCAATCGTTCATTCATTCATTCATCCATCCATCCATTCATTCATTCATGAGAGAGAGAGAGAGAGAGAGAGAGAGAGAGAGAGAGAGATGGGAGAAAGAGAAGGAGAGGGAGAGAGGGAGAAGGAGAGATAGGGAGGGAGATAGAGGGAGAGAGGGGGAGACGGAGGGAGGGAGGGAGAGTGTTTGAGAGAGAGAGAGAGTGAGAGAGAGAGAGAGAGAGAGAGAGAGAGAGAGACAGACAGACAGACAAACAGAAAGACA
>JBCJKE010168135.1:0-10413 GCA_039654525.1 Melibe bucephala
GAGAGAGAGAGAGAGAGAGAGAGAGAGAGAGAGAGAGAGACAGACAGACAGACAGACAGACAGACAGACAGAGAGAGTTAGATAATGCTTACACCATTATACTAGTGGCTCTTGGCACAGAAATATATGGCTTCCACATTTATACAAGTGGCTCAGGGCATATCAGTGGGATGGATTCAAAGGGTTGATATAGTGAAATGAGTATGGAAATTCAATGACAGCGAAATTATGACAAATATGTTTCAGTGGAAAGTGTACGATTATGTTAAATAAATAATACTAGACAAATCAAAAATTTCTCCATTAGGAAATAAGAATAATTAAGTCTTTTGAATAGAACTTGGAGCTGATAATTCAATACATGAAGGAATATATCGTGAGAATTCAGCGAAACTTCTTACTCAATTTCATTTAAAACTTGACATGGATGTCTGCATGTGACTTTGTACAGAGTCCCAGTCTCATCTTCCTCCGTGACAGCTTCCTTCTTCATGGCCGTCTTGTCTTCGGTAAGGGCTGTGATATCCATTGGGAACTCTTAAAAAGGAGACAAAAACAAAAAAGAGGAAGAAAAAAACATTAAATTAAATAAAAAGGCCACTTTGGTTCAACTGACAAAATACTTGGAATTCAAAGAAGCTTTATATTTGATCATGGAGAAAAGTTTTTATTAAATCTAGCCATAATCACAGCAGGAGACAAATGAGAATACATACAGAATACTTTATTTACTTTGTTTAACATGGCTTCTGTTCTGTTAAAAAAAAAATCCTTTTAAGTATCCTTTTACCTTATTTGATGCATATGAAATGTACACTAAAATGCCTCAAAATTTGATAAAATTTTGATAACATAAAGACCATCTCACCCACACCGAGCTCAGTGGAATTGATTCATTAACATTCACAGTTTTATAGTTTCAACTCTAAATTCCCTAAAGACTTTTTTTCCTCAAGCTGCAACACTGAGTGCAACTAGAACTTTCCATGACTGAATTTCTAGCTTGCCAGCTTTGCAGTAAGTGGGTTAAACTTGCAATAGATTTCAGGCAGCAAGCTGACTCCTTCATCTGGCTTGCACAGGAAAGAAATTACCATTCAAAGAAGAGATCTCTTCAATGCATTGTGTATGACTGGCTTCATTGCCCACTTTCTTTGCCCTGTCTTGCATTGCCATAACAATAAAATGAGACCTAGCTAGGCCTTCCTTGACGGATAGACTACATGGTCTTAGTTAAAGTTTCTTTTGGAGTGTATACACATTCCACATCTTTACATGCAAGCAATGTCATCAATATATGTTTCACTCCCCACCTTTCCTTCCATCAAAAGCACACACAAAGATTGTAAACCTGACTGTGTTGTCACATCTGTGAATTTAGCTTTTACTTTTACCCAATTTGGCTGTGTAGCTTTGCTAATTATTCAAATCTTCAATTGGATTATCAACTCAATGCATTCCTCACTTACTCCACAGCCATACACCCACCACCTCCAGACATGCACCATAGTAAGGAAAAGGATTAATAAAAGGCTTCACGCATGTATCATATGACAAAACCAAGAACTATAGATACATGAAAATAGGTAAGAGGGACTTGAACAATGTCCTGCTAGAACATTTTTGAAATATAATGTACTCTTTAACAATAAAAATCAAATTATTATAAAAACTTCACCTAATTAATTCAAATTAACACAAATATATTCCATCTCAAGAGAAATTTGTGGCAGTATATTTACTTGTTTACGTTCAAATTTGTAGAATGTACATGTGAAACGATCATGAATTATGCTTCTTATTATACCACATAAAGTACAGATGAAAAAAACAGAGGAACAACAGTGTATATTACATTTTGATATAATTGAAATGAATTAATCATGTATAGTGATTGTTAAGATGAAATCAAAGAAAAGTTTTGATTGATGCAACAGTAGATTAAAAACATATAACTGATGCAATGTCAAACTCAGTTATTTAGTTATATAATGAAATATGGTTTAATGTATAAGTATAACAGATGTAGAGGTGCCTCTTAAGGAAGACCAACAATTAGCCTTCCATTAACTGTTTATCAACAACTGAAGTGCCTAGGAAAGAGCATAACATTAAAAATTGTCAAAGATCTACACCCCAAAAGGACAGCTGTACTTGATGAATAATGTTAGGAAGACCTGGCACAAGAATTGATTTGAAGTTGCTGAGGCATCTCAGCCATCTATCAGATTGAGAGGCAAAATGATTTCAAGTCAAGAAAGTCATTAGTGACTAAATCCACAACATATTTTACCACAACATTCCATATCATATGAGTAAAATCAATCAGAAAATATCAATCTTGAGGAAAATCATTTATACGATACTTCTCACCTTTGAAAAATATGCGGAATGCTATCATACGAGCATTAAAAAAAAAGTGTGTCAAAATTTCAGAATTGACCATACATTGTGCAAAGGATAAAATACATATCAACAACAAACAGCTGACTCCAGCTACTCAATAATCAGCCAGGGCAATGACTTTGTTGTCATGCTGTAATTACGTAAGTGTTGCTCTAATCAGTTTCATAGAAGTAAGTTGCATATAACCATGAATAAGTGGCATCAACTAGACTCTCTTTACCTGGATTATAGGTGATGTTATGCAAATGTAGCAATGCATTTTGGGCTGCTGCAGCCTTGGCATCTTTTTTGTTACGAGCAGATCCAGAAAATTTTTCCCCCCTTACTTCAACGCTCATGGTGTATTCCTTGGGATGTTGGTCCGTCTCATGGTCAAATGAGTACTCCATTACACCACGCCTGGTAGAATCACAGTGAAATATAAAAGAACAAAAAAATAAAATGTTATTTTGTGAACTGATGCAGAGCCTTTTAGATGAAATATTGTGACCATTAAGTTACTCATTCGCATAGACTAGTATATATAGCAAACCATGCACTAAATGGTGAGAACGCTTCTACTGCCAACTGTATCCTTTTTCTTCTTGGTTCCAAACAGACCACATTCAGTCCGTCTTATATTTAAATACTATAATGAGTGTTTATATGTATGTTTATAAAGAGTAATAAGTATACTTATTCCCAGTCTTTTCATCCCACACACAAATGACCTTAACTTCATAATCATTATATATTGTTAAAAGGATAAAATTCTATAACCGTAACATCAATCAGATAGACCAAAGTGTGTTGTTGAGCATAAAAGTAGGAAGTCAGCTGTTAATTTATTTTTCATCTCATTTGCCACAGCCAGAGAAATCTGCAAAATCAGTCGTCCAGAAAGTCTGGCATACCGGCATACCAACAGAGCTTTCGATCCTGGATGCAGCTGGATAAAGTAAAGGGTTCCACTCACTCAATTAAATTCAAGGCATGACAGGGATGCACACCCGTCACTTTCCCTGGCTTGTCCTGGGTGTCAACAACGGGAGCAGGTTCCACAATTTCAGTCTTAACAGTGTCTGCTTCAGACGTTGTGTACTCCTCAAGCGTTGGCACACAGTGCTGATAGAATGGCAGTGGCAAAAGAAAAAAAAAATCAAATGTCATGATTAATTAACAAAGAGTGTTTCTAAATGCAGTAATTTAATATGAAAACATCTTTCATCATGGTTAGATTAAAACAAAGACTTTAATGAGATGAAAAGATAGGAAAGAAACAATTGAAGAGAGAAAAACTGGGAGCCCAAAAGTTTGGATTGTAGAATGAAAATGAAGAATATTTCCTAGCTGATAGAACACAGAAAAGAAACTTATATTTTTGAAGACAAGAAGATTTATAATAGAGCTGTGAATATCTTTATTTCAAAATGTTGCAGCTATTTTACCAGCAGGTCCAATTATCTTCACACTGACTACCTTAAAGTTCTAAAATAGGTCTGGGAATGTCAATTTATGAATTCCTTAGACCTGGAATATTCTCAACTGGTATACAGCAACCATGTGTACAACAGATTAATTATAACATGTAATAATAGTAATAATAATAATAATAATAATAATAATAATAATAATAATAATAATAAAAATAATAATAATAATAAAAATAATAATAAGAATAATATTAATAATAATAATGATAATACTAACAATAATAATAATAATAATAATATGTGATGATATGTAAAAATAATAGTAATAATAATATAAATGATTTGAATAATAACAATGGTAATAATAAAAGTAATAATAAGTATTATTATTATTATATTATAATAACAATAATAATAATAATAATAATAGTAATAATAATAATAATAATAATAATAATAATAATAAGTCGCCCAACCTTAGAGTTATTAGCATCATTATATGTTAGTAGTTGAATCTGACCTCCTATATGAATTTGGTAAAAATCAAAATGGCCCAAGTCCAAATCAATATATAAAGCGATGAATTATTTTGATGAAAAGCAAAAAGTACTATAGGCCTAATATTTCTTTGCCTTTTTTCTTTGAATAAGGTTTAAATAGAATATTTTGTTTAAAATTCCTCAAAAGACTCTTACACCAATCAATTTTCTTATCAAGAAAGAAATTATCTATAGACATTTAATTTGTATACTGATTGTGGGTCTTGTTTAGACAGGTTGATCCAATAAATAATGTTTTTAAACTATTCGGGAAATTTCTCCTTCTCCTTCTTCTATCATCTTTGCCCTAAGTCATCACTTCAAGGAGCAAGATTTTTCTCATGACAGACATATAATGCACAGACATATCATAGTGTCTCGGAACATCGGAGCATCTGTGCAGCTAACTTTTTACGATCCTCTAGTTCATTTTTATTCCATCTCTGATGGGACTAGGCACTTTAATTTAGATTATAATAAGATTAGGGTGTTCTGTAAAAATGGAGTAAAAGATTAAAAAATAGCAACAACAAGAAAACATTTACCTCACTGTGCCCTTTGCCAACATCTGACGTGGGGGCTGGAGTTTCAGGGGGCGCTTCTTGTGGAACAGACCATACACCTGTTAGGGAAAATCAGCAAATATTATGAGCATTGAAAAATTTGGTGTTTAGCACTGCTAAAAGATTTAAAAGTAAATCATCAAACAAGCCATTGCTAGTTAGTGACACCAAAAATATCCTACTGACATGGTGAAAAAGACATTCAAGCGAAGATTAAATAAAAAAAATGATTTTTTTTTTTTAAATATTCAAAGTTTGATCTTGGTAGCAGCACAATGAAGGAAACTTTTTAAAAGGCACTAGTTTCGCTTTATTTAATAATTCCAGTACATAGATTTTTCCTTTTCCTTTTTTTTTTTTTTTTTTTATTTGTTTTGTTTTGTTTTTGTTAAACTATATTCATTAGAAAGAATACCACTTTGATCAATTAAAGTATTGATCACTTCAATAAAACTACATATGTTGCTTTTTATCAACAGTAATATAAGCCAGCCATAGAGGAGAAAATATACATGATGGTTGAAATAGAACGATCATATTTTTTTTGTCAAAGAATAAAATCTGCCTCAAATTATGCAAATTCAAAATTTAAAAGTACATTTAATCCTTACTATCAAATTATTGCAGTTATTTTACCAAACAAGTTAGCAACAAATGAAACATGTTTTTAAAAGCATAAAATTTTATCGATACTACAGTATCAAATTGTTGCGGTTATTTTACCAAATAAGTTAGCAACAAATGAAACATATATTTAAAAGAATAAAGTGTTATTATTAAATTTTGTACCATGTTTTCCAGTCTTGAATTTTTAACAATATGTCATCAACATGATATGTGTAACAAACAAAAAAAAAAAAACAAAAAAAACAAAAATATATATATATATGTATATATATATATATATACCGGGCAAACCAGCAAAAACGTCTCGAGCCTTGAAGCATTATAGCTTTAAAAATACTAAAGGAATTCCAATAATTTTTTAAATCAGGGTTTCAGATTATCGTCTGTTTAAAGTGGCTCTTGATCTTTAAGTTATTCTATTATCCAACAAAGATGAGTTTTTTCACAATAAAATTTGATGTACTGCAAGGTGTAAGACTTGTAACCCACCCACCTTCCCCATTTTCTATTTTTCTTTGGCGGTAGGGAGAGAAGGTTTGATATTTTGTTTTTTCTGACTGTATTTTGTAAGTTATCTCAAGAATAACTAAACCTATTCTTTTGAAATTTTCGGTTGATAGAAAAATTTAATGTAATGTGGAAAAAATTTCAAATGAATCTGTTCATAATTGCTGATGTAATTATCTTGTCAAAGTCAGGTATGTTTTGTTTGAATCACCCGGTATATATATAATACACACTAAAAAAAAAAATTGAACCCTTCGCATTAATTCTTTTGCAATTTTTGATATCTCACATTACCTTTACTACACATTTATCTCATCACTATTTTAACATATATTAACAATTATATTTCCTTGCATCTTACTGTCAGAAAAAAAAAAAAAAAAAAATATATATATATAGTTTATATTCTGTAAAAAAATGACTTGATGAGCTTAAATGGATTAGTGAGCTTAAAAACAGTATTAAAAAAAAAAGAAGAAGAATTTTGAAAGAAAGAAAGCAAAAAGAGAATGAGGTATGAGAAAGCAAAACAAAAACAAACTCAAAGGCAGAGGTGACAAAAAGTAGAGTTTTCACGAGCTTTCAAATCCATGGCCATCTCAGAGTGCAACAAAGCAAAATCCAGCCACTCCATATATGCCCATGTCTGATGACAGGATACCACTACAGGCTGCAGCTTCTTATCAACTCTTTAAATCATTAATAGCATAAAAAAGGTATGCATGTCTCACAATAAAATACTGACTGAGTCTTGTTTCGAAACATATGCCAATAAATGTGCTCATTATCAAATAAGGCTGCTTCTAAATTAAATCAAGTCATATTGAAGCTCTGTAAATATGTTATTCTTTGTCAACCTCGACTCCTTTTCCATTCAATTTTTCCACAGGGCTAGATGTTCAGGATCTTGGTGTCTATTTATATGGCCTAAAAACTGTAGCTGTCTTTTCCTGATTGTCTTCATTAAAGATCTCTCTACTCCTGCTTCTTCTAGTACTGCTTTATTACTCTTCTTATCTTGCCATGAGATTCTTAACATTCTCCTTACAAACCACATTTCTGTTGCTTCTAATCTTTTCCTAATACTTGTTGGTATATATATGAAAAGGAAACAAAAAAAAAAAAATAAATAAATAAATAAATAAATAAATAAAATCCTACTTAAATCCTCTGTAGATCCCATCATTTCTGAAAGGTAACTTGTTTAATGTTGTCGTTTTTTCTTCAATTAAATCAACTTCAGGATAAGATCCTTCAAACCAGGAGACCATAGCAGATATCAGAATACACTCTGCACCTAAACATACAAATCTTGATTCATTCATCAGTTAGATATTCCATAAACTAGTAAACGAAGAAAAAAAACCAAAAACAACCCCCACCCCATCCAAAAATCCCCCCCAACCCCTGTATACACATGTACGGTAATGAAAAATGAATATCATGAAAAAAAAATCTCCTCCAAGGCTGCAGTGGTTACCAATGACAAACAAGGGCATGCATGAGGCAGACATTTTTCTCAAATTGCACAAAGAGATATCTGCTGCTTGCTCTGAAGTTCTCCACTAAAAAAGTGGGTTGATTAAATATAAATAGCAGTGTTGTGAGAGGGTGAGTCCAAAAGGTGTAGATTGCATCTCCTCGTCTGTCCTTTAGCCTCTATCCTCTATATCCAGTCCAATGAACCGGCAGTGGACAATGCAGAGTGTAACCAACAAGACTTTCTATCTTTTTTCAGTCATTGACAATTTAATTAAATGTACACAAGGAATCACACAAGAAGCTGAGTGATTCATTTTGTTAATTTTGACCAGACTGCAAGAGTCTCAATTTTGAAGAAATTAAAATCTGACTAGTAAACACTTTCCTCATCACTCTGCAACCCTTTCTCGTTCTTTCTTTGTCAATATCCCTTTGACCTTTTCATGTGGCATTTCTTTCTTTCTTTCTATGTCGATATCCATTTTACCTCTCGGTGTATGGTAATTAAGTTCCCAAAATGATCTTTCTCCAGCCTTCCCTGGCCTGACATTTTCTGTTTCCTTCAATTACTAGTATTAGGAATTAATTTCTATTCTTTAGAGCCTCTTTTTTTTCTTCCTCCTACTTTCTACAAGGTCTGCCTTTTGCCTTGGATTTAAGCATTGTACACTGATTTAGCTATTCTCTAATCTTTCATTCTGTTGACATGTCCAAACCATCTAAGCTGATTTATTTTTATTTTAGTTTTTACATCATTTACTGATTCACTGCCATAAAGGAGAGTAGGAAAGAAAACCGGTCTTGTGCACTGCTATTTTGGTGTTTGTTGACAATTCTTTTTTACCTATGAAAGCCCTTCTTAGATGATCATAGTCTGCCATTGGCTTTTGGATTCTCTGGGCGATTTCTTCACTTAATTTACCCTTATAGTTATTCATTAATCCTAGATATATGTATTTGTAACTTTTACTTTTTACATACTCTGGCTGTTTTCTACAAAGTTTAAGATTGTGTTCTTTAGTTTCTCTGTTTGTTAGAATTGTTTTTGTTTTCTTTGCATTCATTTTCATTCCTCTTTTGCTTGGTTCCATGTTTAAATATGTTAATGTTATACTGAAGGTTTGCAACTCTAAATTTCTTTTTATTATTACCATTATCATTATTATTATTATTATTATTATTATTATTATTATTATTATTATTATTATTATTTTTATCATTGTCATTATTATTATTATTATTATTATTATTTTCTTTTTCTTTTTCTATGTACATGTATATTAATATACAAAATATTCAAACACTTGCAAAACATATTTAATATACATTTTTGAGAAAACCATCAGCTAGTAACCTTTAACCTGCAATGGGAAGAGAGAAAGGTGAAGAAAAAACTTAACTGTCCTTTCCCACAGTTAGAGTTTTATAAATTTTGTTTAACAATGAGTCAAATAAACTTTAATGAAAGATTTCTTTGAAAAATATTGACTGACGGAGAGAAAGAATTGATTACACTCTTTGACACAGCCAAGCCAAGCTCAAATAGCCTGGTTATAAAAGGACAACTGGACCAGATTCTATTTTACCAAAATGAGAAGAGTACTCTGCAATCTACTGGTATGATTTCAAAGACTTCATCTTACCACTGCAAAATGCCACATTTTTGTGACTGGAAATAATTTGGGGAAGAGGACGTTGATAGAATCAATGGATCCTATCAAAGAGGGGGGGAGTTTTACACTATGACAAGAGAGCACAGCATTTAGGTTTCACTCAATGCTTGAATTCAAGCTGGCCATCCCTATACACACCAAGTAGGATAACCTGTAACCTTGCAAAGAAAAAGAAAAACATGACGTGTTTTTTGTTTTTTTCTCTCAAATTGTAAAATTCATCAATTCATGCAGGGCAGTGGTTTAGTGGGAGATATATTGTAACAAATTGTAACAATCAAATGTTGGCATGTATAGAAACATATATATATATTTTATCAAATTGAAAAATACAGCAGTAGGAATAATATAAAACAATGCCTACAAACAACTCTTTCATCTATGGATTCTGCCCCCTCCCCCAACCCTCCATTACAAGCTGAATCAAATTAACATTCATTACTTAGGTCAACAAAATGCTTGATGTCCTGAAACATACAAAAATAAGAACAATCATAGAAATATAACATATTTATTTCCTACAAGACTTCACACAAAACAGAAGTCATGTCATACATTCCTTTTAGCTCAATATTTCCATTCACTTAAGGATCTTTTTCCAGTGTCCATTGTTACTGGAGTTCATCAAGATACGGATAAGTGGTTTCATAAAAATATTTCTTTTACATTTTATACACTGACATTTCTGCCAAATTCTAAGAGGTTGAATTTGACTGGTAAATAAATAGACATGCATTAAAAAAGCAAATGTAATTTTTTTTTTCATATCTAAAAATTATTTTGTTTAATATCATCATCATGTGAACAAGACATGAATATATTATAATATACTATCATTATGAAGCAATAAAGTAATGCAATGCATACATACAACAAATTAAATGAAAAAATAGGTAAAACTTTATCATTTGTAGAGATATAACTTCATCGTTTTGCAATGAGATCATCATATCTAACAGTTTTTAAAAAGTACAGAAGTACCAGTAAAAGGTGATCATACAAAGGCAACATTTTGATTAAAACAAATAATTCAAGTAAATCCCAGACAACTAACCAATCCAATGTCAAATTGTCAAAGACATGGGGAAAAAAATTAAACTCCATCGCCCACTTATCAAGCAGCCAATTCTAGTATGAGTCAAGTCTTTTTATCTCCACATATATCTATCTATCTCTATATATATGTAAATGTATTATATTATAT
>JBCJKE010168246.1:0-10413 GCA_039654525.1 Melibe bucephala
GAGAGAGAGAGAGAGAGAGAGAGAGAGAGAGAGAGAGAGAGAGAGAGAGAGAGAGAGAGAGAGAGCGAGAAAGAGATAAATAGAGAATGAAGAGCATGGAAACCCTATGTGAAGGAACATTGATGCTGGAAAAGAGATAGAGCAATACAAGAGGATAGCTTAGAAAGCAGGTAAGAAAAGTCGAAGGGGTAAAGAGCAAAAGCTTAAGAGACAGGCACAAGAAATGAAAACAGAGGTCATAATTTGCCCACAAAGCAAAAATAACAACATCTATGTGCATATAATATGCATGTAAATGAAAAATATAATAAGGTAGCAAAGAATTCAATAATGATGGCAATAACTGAAAATAAGCCGCCTTTGAAAAATTGGATGTGATGAGCACTGACATAAACTAAAGAGGGTTTACAGTGAAAGTGATGACATCACAATTTTGTATTGTGTAAGAACATTAAATATTCATAATTCCTGATCAGCTGATGAAAAAAAAAGGGCTTATAATATACTCTTTATTCAGAAATCTGAATGATAGAACTGATTGAATATAATAGTGTTAAGAAAATATCGAACTCATGCATTTGAAATGTAAATGTTAAGGAATATTATAAGAATATATGAAGAAGACCTTGTACTTGTAAAACAATGTCTTAAGAGAAGAATAAAAAAGTATGGTAAGATGATCAACTATGTTTCATTGAGATTTTAAACCTTGAAAGTATAAAACTATCATGTAGAAAGTATAATGATTATATATGTTATATTCCCCCTAGAAAGTATTATTCGTGTAATATCATGTAGAATTCACCCTGGAGAGTATTAAAATATCATGTAGAATTCACCTTGGACAGAATTATTCTATTATGTAGAAATCACCTTGGACAGTATTATACTATAATGTAGAAATCACCTTGGACAGAATTATACTATTATGTAGAAATCACCTTGGACAGAATTATAACTATTATGTAGAAATCACCTTGGACAGAATTATACCATTATGTAGAGTTCACCTTGGACAGTATTATACTATTATGTAGAAATCACCTTGGACAGAATTATACTATTATGTAGAATTCACCTTGGACAGAATTATACTATTATGTAGAAATCACCTTGGACAGAATTATACTATTATGTAGAGTTCACCTTGGACAGTATTATACTATTATGTAGAAATCCCCTTGGACAGAATTATACTACTATGTAGAAATCACCTTGGACAGAATTATACTATTATGTAGAAATCACCTTGGACAGAATTATACTACTATGTAGAATTCACCTTGGACAGAATTATACTATTATGTAGAAATCCCCTTGGACAGAATTATACTATTATGTAGAAATCACCTTGGACAGAATTATAACTATTATGTAGAAATCACCTTAGACAGAATTACACTATTATGTAGAGTTCACCTTGGACAGTATTATACTATTATGTAGAAATCCCCTTGGACAGAATTATACTATTATGTAGAATTCACCTTGGACAGAATTATACTAATATGTAGAAATCACCTCGGACAGAATTATACTATTATGTAGAGTTCACCTTGGACAGTATTATACTATTATGTAGAAATCCCCTTGGGCAGAATTATACTCTTATGTAGAAATCACCTTGGACAGAATTATACTACTATGTAGAATTCACCTTGGACAGAATTATACTATTATGTAGAAATCACCTTGGACAGAATTATATTATTATGTAGAATTCACCCTGGACAGAATTATACTATAATGTAGAATTCCCTTATTTTCCGATGAGATGAAGGAAAACACTTGATGACAGCTGTGGTGATTACTCTAGAATTGTCCATTGTTTTGCTTAATTTATCAATAAATGAATATAAGTTTTAAAATATACATGTATTCAACTTTCATTTTATTATCTTTATAATGATGCCTAGACCAATGCCAAGAAATTGATTATATTTGGTGCATACTGGACATTATGAAAATGATGAGACACCTCTTCCAAAACCTACAGCATCAACATATTTTCAGCTCTGAATATAAAAAAGGCAAAGCATTAGGCAGAAGCACATTGATAAAATGATCCATGTAACTTCATCTTTGGAAAAGAAAGAAAGAAAACCTTAAAGATATGCACAGGGAAAGAAAGCATATTCTAAAAGGCAGTTAGTAATTGAAAATACATTAAAATAGCATAAATTAAAACACTGTGAAAAAAAAAAATTACAATAATAATAATAATAATAATAATAACAATATATAAATATATAAAAAAGAATAAAAGATATAATAATAGAGGGTAAAGGTACAGATGTTGATGAACAATATTTCTAAAAATATATATATACATATATATTTGAAAATTAAATGAAACAAGAAGTAACTCATCATGGAGATGAGAGGAACAATGGAAAATTATGTCAAAGGATTATGAGAAACAAAGAAAGCACATGAAGAAAAGGAAAAAGAGCCGAATGAAAATCATTTTAACATGGTTGGAATCAAACACTTTTGAGGTAAACAGTATAATTTATAAAAGTGATTTTGACAAATTCAAAATTTGACAATAAAAGAATCTGATGAAGTAAGAAAGAAAGTATTTTTCTCGAATATTACTCAGAATTAAGACAAAACCTTGAAAGTATAAAGAGGAAAAATAAACCAAAAAAACCCAACAAATTCACACATAGAATGAGAGCATATTCTTCCACTTGACTTTGTACACAACTACTTTTGTTCAATAACAGTAAGTTCATGTTCAAAGTAATACGGTGACAGGAAGATATGGAACATATCAGATGGGGTGAAAGACACTCTTTTCTACAACAGATAATACACAATGTGCAGCCGCTTAAATATTGATCCTAAAATACCTTCTGCTGCTTCTCCAATGCTTGGCGACGCTGTTATTAGAATGGGAAATGTTTTTGGGTTTTATATGTAGATACAATGGCATGGATTGTTTAGAGAAAATAAAAGCATGCAGAGACAATACGCAGAGATATTACTGTAAAAATAAATCTAATAATAGACATAACACATATGTGAGTTAATTTTATTATTAGCTCTTATCTATTGTTAACTGTATAATTATAATAAATTGGGAAAGCATTTTCTTTTTTTGTTGTTGTTGAGATTATAGGTGTTAAAATGGTGAATGGCATGGCATATGGGAAAAACCATAAACTTCCAATTTCTAAAGCCTAGAAAAAGTTATGGAATGTTTCTTCCACTAGTTTCTATACAATTATTTAAAGAGGAAAACAATGAATGATATGTGTCAATTCAAAAAAGGTAAAAAGGACATGGTTAGAAGTTTTCTATGTCAAGCGAATTTACAACTTCTCCTTTTCTTATCTTAGATAGTTCATAAATGTCTAACAAGTAAAAATGCTTGAAAAAACAAACCAGAAAAGAATATGCTGTATGTATTATTGTCCGCTTGGGATTTCTGCTTTTATCACTTTTCACTCAGAAATACAGATGATCCATTTTAATTGTATCTCCCTCATTTCCTTTTTCAATCTTAAAGACATATATGCTTTTGGCACATGGGAAAAACCATAAACTTCCAATTTCTGAAACCTATGAAAAGTTATGGAACATTTCTTCTACTAGTTTCTATACAATTATTTAAAGAGGAAAATGATGAATGATATGTGTCTAATTAAAAAAAAGGTAAAAAGAACATGGTTAGGAATGTTTCTATGTCAAGCAAATTTACTACTTCTTCTGTTCTTATCTTAGATAGTTCATATTTGTCTAACAAATCAAAATGCTTAAAAAAAAAACAAACAACAACTCAGACAAGAATATGCTGTATGTAGTAGACATTTGGGGATTTCTGTTTTCATCTTTTCATTCATAAATACAGATGATCCATTTAAATCGAATATCCCTCATTTCCTTTTAAAGACATATTTTCCTAGTTAACATTATCAACTGAAATGATTATATCTCCACCATTTAAATGTTTAATTTTATAATATATTCTTTCCTTGTTATATTCATTAACAGAAATTAATCAATGTGGAAACATGATAATACTATATGTAAAATAACAAATAGATAAAACAAAACACAAACACAAGAAAGAACAGAAAATGAGGAATCTAGAAACAACATAATTACAGAATCAATTATCACAATGCTACATGCATATTCCTTCTTTGATCTACAGAAAATGAAGGTTTTGAATGACAGTAGAGACGAAGAAAATTAAAACAAAACAAATGTAATTCTGATCATGCTTTTACTATCACAGAAATGAATGTACCTAGAAGAAAAAAATGTTATAAAGATTAAAATTTGACAGCTTTCAATGATGGGAACATTTTTCATTAATTTGATATATCTTCTTAAATTGTATCCTATTTGTTATAATAGAAATGGGGAAAAAAGAGCACTAAAATTCTGGCAACAAAATTTGTTAAAAATCATGAAAGCTGTCTCAATGAAGAAGTATAAACAAAATACTTAAAAAAAAAAAAAACCCAACTCAATAACAAAATTCTAAGATAGTTTTGACAAATTCAAAATGTCTTAAGTTTACCTGTAACATCCGTAATCTCATCTTAAAAAGGGGTGGGAAAAATGTGATAATATAATGTTACACGTATTATATCCGGACACCATCATGTTTAGTAGTAAACACATATTATTTAACCTTTTGCAATTTAGTAGTGTTAAAATTATACAAATTCAATGGAGAATTATTATAGATACCAAGAATGAGATGTAATAAAATACAAATTATCAAGTACAAACATAAACAAAGCATAATGCTCAGCAGTGAAAAATGATCATGTCTTGTTCTCAGTTCATTACATAAACTGTAAATTACATACTATAATTCACTTTAGAAATTATATCACAATATTTAAAGCAATCATTGTTGATTAAAAAGAGAAGAGAATGGTGTGAGGCATAGAGCAGTTTGATGGCTTGAACTGTATTTCCAAAAACTTCATAATAATTTTCTACATCATAATACCAGTGGAAATACAGAGCTCTGGTAAAAGTGTGAATACTTTTGAAATGAATTATATCAATACAGATGCAAATCAAAAATCAAAGTTGTGAACTACAACTTTTATGTTTCAAACCATCAAAGCAGACCTTGCATAAATTGTGGAGTTGTGTGGTAACACTATGTATTGATAGAGTAGTAAGTAGTCAAAAAGATTGATAATGCATGTAAAAAAAAAAAAAAAGACAGGGTTTATAAGGTTAATAACATAATGTGCAGAAGTATGAAAAGTGATGGAGACAATATTTTAATACAGTCAAAAACTGTAGATGCCCCACTTCTCAAGCCCATATAAAAATTGGTCATATATCAAGTTATATTTTTATCAACCTTTATTGGTGTTGATATATCTTTGAAAAATTGGTTTTGTTTTTTATTCTGATTTAGGTAAACAGCCCAAGCATTTTGAATAATGAAACTAAAAGACAATCTATTATCAGAATCCCTATATACTTTGTAAGCCCATATAATTGAATGATGTTGACATATTAGGCTCTCAATTCCTGTAATATAAGCATAGAGCTCATTCACACAATTTTTACCACATATGTGACATAAAACCTCAATTCATTTTGGAAAAAAATGTAAATGATCTATATTCATTGTTCATTTGTTTGAACTCAAAGTTCGAAGCTCAAAATCATTGCTGTATACATAATATATTCCATGAATAATTTGAAGGACAGATTATTCCGTATAATTATTTTGAATTATGCTCTCATATTAGCCACCATATGTAAACATCTGTGGCATCAGAGGTATGTAGTTTAGTCATATAAATTAGTAATTGGATACATGTATTACATGCTTTTGAAAATAACTTTCAGAACGTATTACATTTGTGCTTGAAAGTGTCTTTTCAATTTTTTCTTCTAATTTTTTTCATAACTTTAGGGATTAACTCACTTCTTCTTCTTGCTGTTTTTGCAATCTTTCATTCTCCTCAATTTCTCGCTCAAGTTCATGAACTCTTTCCAAAGCTGCCTTCAGGGGACCACACAATCGTGTGTACTCTACAATGGCGATGGTGTAATGGACTAGGGTGGCACAGTCTTCACTGGCGTATTTGGCACCAGAAATTGTCAGACCACCCCTTGCACCAGGAGATGGGGATCTCTGTTTGACAGCTAGGAAGTGTTTTTCTGTTGGGATGAATTAGACAGACAAATTACATACATGGTTGAAAGATGTGCATCGTCAACAAAATAATACTATCCTGCAAGTCTAACACTACATAGAACAAATATACTCACATTTTTTTTTATTTTAAAGAGGACAATATTTATCCTCACAAGGCAAACTTCCCAGATTAAAATGGAACATTTCTCTCATTTCATGGTAGTAGTGGTGGTGGTGGTGGTATTGATGGTGGTGGGGTGGTGGTGGTGAAGGTGGTGGTGGTGGTGGTGGTAGGGGTGGTGGTGGTGGTGGTGGTGGGGGTGGTGGTGGTGGTGGTGGTGGTGGTGATGATGATGATGTAGCTCCTGTGAGGGAAGAATGTGGAACTTTCAAAATTATTTTGTCTTTTAGGAATTTTTAATAACATTTAAAAATGGTATCTTGTCATTGATTATTCTACTGTAGTAGGCATGTTTCTCACCTTGGGCATTTTCAAGCAAACTTCCTTCACCAGTGACACCCAATTGGCCATCTTTGCTACATGCCAGATAGCTCTCAACAGCTAAAAGAAATTTAACGACAAAAATCACAAAATATAATATTACATGTACATAGACTGGGTCAAAAGAGCAAAAGCATGATTTTACCATTTAAATTTGACATATTCTTCTTCTTGTTCATACTTATTTCAAGGTGATGCCTTTTCTAGAGGGAAGTTGCTGGGTTTTTTTTTAATTATTTTACTTTTTACATGCTTTTAAATATATCATTCTCTATTCATTACATCCATGCTTGATATGTTTGATATAGTCCTCTTAGAATTTTATTCTGCTATTTCCACACAAAAAGATAGGGCTTCAAGTATACATAAAACACTAATAAATAATTATAATTTGCTTGAATAATAGTAGCTTTCATTTTGCTTGCTCTTCATTCTCAAGTTAGTTTGCTTTATTTAATTTGTTGTTTTTTTTTAAATATGCTACTACAAATGCTTGATAGAATGTGATGGTAACGTAATAATATAAAATAGGCTTCACAATCACATTGACGCTTGTCTTAAATTTATATCGCAATACATGGAATTAAATACCTAATAAGCTTATCAGCATGAACAATATAGTTATATCCTTATTATATTATCATTATATATGCACACATAAATGTATTAAAAATAATATAAAGTTATATAAACAGGGATCAATTAAGACTAACACACACAATTTATGGCAAGGGCCTCAATTGTAATTACTATTTTATTATATATCAAAAGAAATGCACCTGCATTAACATCTGAAGGTAAACCATCTTCCCAGGAGACATTGTGTAACATATCAACAAATTTGATTGAGTCGGTCATGGTCTGTTGCATGCTCTTCCATTGAGCCTTGTCAAAGCGTTCACCAGATTCTTTGGCTTTTGCTGTACAATAAAAGGCAAAGTAAAAACAATTGTTCTAAGTTTATACAGCAAATATTTGTTGAAAAAGGGCGGTTCCTTTATCAGAGTTGTGAGTAAAATAATTATTACAGCATTATTTGCTTTACCCAGCAAAATCAGATCTAATGTCTCTGTTACACTCTGGTCATTCAGTAATGCTATCAAATATGGCACAATGTTATTATTTCTAATAATAATACCAACCCAGAGACAAATGTTTAATGTATCTCACATTAAAAATCGTACACCTGACATTAAAGAGAATTTTATTCCAATATTGAATTTTATGTTTAACTTAAAAATATATTCCAAATGATAAAATGTGAATGTGCAATAAATTAAACATATTTCTAATTGTAAGATAATCTTTGGCAATTCAGATAATCAATAGAAACCACTTTAGCAGAGAAAATTATGGTAGCAAGATAAAGTAGATACAATAAAAGCGGACATAAACTTTTACACAGAATCTTTAATTATCCATACAGTGTTAGCCTTTAAAAAGAGGACCATTTTCTCTCCATGACAAATGAGAATATCTCATGGGTTAAGCCGTCAAATATGACTTCAGCTTTGTTATATATTTTGGACAAATGATATTATTGAAATTGTCTATTGGAACAGCACATCATTAAGAAAACGAAATATATTTAACTTAATGCCAAACACTGCAACAGCTATTTGAATAAAAGCACACTGAATCATGAAGTATTATACTTTTATGCAATTCACATCAATCTCAATAAAAATTCACACAGACCTTTATCAATTTAACTTCAATGTGTGTGTGAAACTCAATTGATATCTTTTCTGAGATGATGAAACTGCAAAGATTTTGATATACCTACTAAGAAAGTTTCATGTGAAACATTGTATGAACTCATTTTCACTCATTCTGTAAGATCATCTAAAGCTTATGAGTCTATCTCACTATTCCCACTAAATACATTTTTTATCTTTAGCTCATGTCTTTGATTAGCTCACTCTTTCTTATCGGCCATCTTTCTTAAATTAAAGACTTTTAGATTTAAACCCTTTTGAATGATTTGACGTACTGAATAGTCACTGATGTGATATTCAAGTGGGATTTTACTTATGCATGGCTGACTGATGAGACTTTTACATTTGCCACTACTTTTCCTTAGAAAATACCAATATCATAAGTTTTTTCATTTAGTCTTATCTTCAAAATAGCTGACAAACTCAGATGAACTGAGTACATGTATTCTTGTAAATGCAAAGTGACTCTACCTAAAATGTTCATATCAGTGCTGTAAATTTAACTTTCTGTCTAAAATCTTCAGCATCTTTGCTGTATATTACATTGATTGGAAGTTTATTCCATAATCTGAATGCACTTGGGAAATATGAATATTAATGACTATCTACATTTGAAGATGGTAATGTAAGTGTGACTATTTTTCATATTGAATTCTTTGAGTGGTAATGCTGCTTGACCATTAATTGCTTTGAAAAGTGGTAACCATTTTTCTTGCTCTTACTTCTTTGAGGGGTATCCACTGCAATTTGTTCCTGTTTAGTTTTGTGTTACCTGGTTTAAAGCGTTTATTGCTGTTTACAAATCTGCCTGATCTTTATTTTTATTTTTCTCTATATCCTCTTTTTGTTTTAAATAAAGTAGATCCCCAAAATACCGTCCCTATTCTAGGACTCATTTCACAAATGTTTTGTAACACTTATACTGGCATGTTGAGAGTCATTGAAGTTATGTTTTTGGAATGCTAGTAAGCCATTCACTTTCTTGCACATGACTTGGTGTTGGTCTTTCCATTGTGATTTTAGGATACACAGCAAGAAGGAAGTCTAATTCTTATAAGAAAATCCCCTCACTATATGAGAACTGAGTCAGTCTTTATAATTGTGAAGTAGTTCAATAAATATCTTCTCAGTTGCGCTGAGGACATATTTTAGTAAGCTAGATCTAGATCTTGATAATATACTGTTTAGGCCTAAGTAAGGTCAAGCTATGAATTCACTTTACACCAATGAGGAGCTAGGGGGTTTGGTTGGGGAAACAAAGATATTTTTATTATGAAGATGCAGATAACAATTTGTTCTACAAAATGCATGAAGATGAGCTTGTGTAATGTTTGATATGAGATTTCCTCTATGTAAGTACAATGAAATCTTTGCCATTTCACTATCACTGGATGGAAGTCAATAAAAAGAAGTCAATAAAAGTTTACATATTATATTATATTAAAAATAAATTTACCAAGAAGAGCGGGAATTTTCAATGAAATCTACAAGAAATCAGGTGAGTTATGAAGCCTCAAAGTTCAGTGTGTATTTTTTTTTTTTTTTTTTTTTTTTTTTTTTTTTTGCACCTGATGTTGCTTGATATGTATATGTTATGTTTTATCCTTTTACTTAAACCATTGATTTCACTCATTCTTGACAAGGAAACAAAATCATTTCCTGTTCTTCCACCCTCACATAAGAAATTGGGAATTTCATTGCATTAAACATAAAGAGTTTGTTGACCAAGGTGTACATAAAAAAGAAACTGAAGAGAACATAAATGTTTATAATTATGTGTTTAAAAAGTGTAATACAATAACACAAATTATATCCTAACCCATTAAAAACAAAATAATCCTTAAAGACTTCTTAAAACTAAACAAAATCGTTACGATGGGTTCCGTAAATAGCAAACAATGGCAGACACATGAGGAGATCTAGAATATATGAAGAAAATATCCACTGACACCATTTTCCCATTCAAAACAGATGAAGGGGTATATCTGAGAGAGAGAGAGAGAGAGAGAGAGAGAGAGAGAGAGAGAGAGAGAGAGAGAGAGAGAGAGAAAAAGAGAGAGAGA
>JBCJKE010168357.1:0-10412 GCA_039654525.1 Melibe bucephala
TATACCAGTCAAATAAATGGTCACTAATCAGTTGTTGTTTGAAGTTATGAACCCATTATAAAATGTGTTAATATCGCCACTTTTTACAATGCAGGAGTGTTTGATTCGAGCTGACCTGCTCAATGCTAAAAGGCAGGCTTTGTTGGTTCAGAGCAAATGCCAAAAGGCGGACTTCGCGCTACAGCATAGGTTCTAGCTTAACGCCAGTTGTGTTGGGTTAATGTTTGAAACATTTTTTTTCTATTGATATTCTAATGTTGAAGAGAAGTTAAATTTCAACCTTTTAAGGTTTTAATTGGACAGTAATCAGAATAAATTGCTTGATACTCTTTTTTTTCCAGGATTTCTTTTTGGCAACAATCAGTCACACTACCTTGGTCAAAGATGTTACAATGTACCAACATGGACAGTACTTACAGGTAGGTTAGAAGACATTTTGCCTAATTTCAGCCTCAAAGCAGCTTTTGATTTGGTGTCTTTTCCCATAGTTTAATGGACAGCATTCAAATTGCATGAATCCTATTTTCCTGCTACTTTTCAGACTCAAAAACATTTGGAGAAATATCTGACAGATGACTGGAACCAGGTGGAAAAAGAGTTGTTGAGAGTCCGAAGTCTGTGGGGTCCTCCAACCGGTTCAAGGCTGGATAAATATGTTTTAGATGTCACTGAGGGTGAGAGAGAAAATGCTATGAAAATGGGAAGTTGTGGTAGGAAAAGGTTTTTTTCTTTCTTTCTTTCTTTTTTTTTTTTTTTTTTTTTTTTTTTTTTTTTTAATATTTTAAAGAAGTGGCTCATATTACAAGTGCTAAGTTGTGCTAAAGCTCTCCATTTATTTTTGTAAGTTGTTTTGTTTTGTTTTTTGTTTTTTTTTAATGAAAAAGAAATCAGCTTTCAATATATTCAACATAGTAAAATTAGTAAAATAGATAATAAGTGAAGAAGAGAAACTTGAAATGAGAAATGAAGGTTAATTCATGGATTTTTCATTCACATAAGATAGACATATAGATTTAAAATGTTTCAGTTACTAAACCTATTTCGGCCAAATGAGCATTTGTCGAGTTGAAAGAAAAGTTAATTTTAAACAATTCCTCATTCAGGTCCATTCCGAATGCGCAAGAAAATGATGAAGAACGATGTCTTTTACTCCCACTATCCATTCAGGCCCAATCTAGAAGAAAGTGTAAGTATGAAGTAGAACAAATGTATACATTTTTAAAAGTTATTTCTTACAGTTGGTAAAACATCTAGAGGGGGGAAAATGACAAGTTGAAGACAAGACCAGCATTTATCGCTAATGCCTGCATGTTCCCCATCCCTCTTGCTTAAGCATGAACTCACAGGTGTAAGTTAAATGCTCTCCATAAATATATATGCAAGCTTCACATAGCTGTTACAGTAAGTTTTTTTTGTGTTAATTCACCAATTTTCACATACAAGTTACTAAACTTCTATAGCAGGATCATGTGTAGCCTAAATTTCTATCAGAAATTCAGAAATGTTATTTAATTTACAAATAATATCGTCACCATCCTGAAATTTACTTTAGTCAATCAAATAGGCTTCTTTTCCTGAAGAGTTCTCAATTTTATCGACTCCTTTTTACTTATAAAACAGACACTCATACACACAGAGTAATTTTTGTGCTAACCTCCTGACAGCCCCTACGGTACAAGATTGCTATCAGCCATGACAGCAAGGAGTACTATGAACACTTCTGGCCTCAGGGCATTCTGTGCATGGAAGCGGAACCTATTCAAGGCACCTCAGACGCTGATTTGATAAGCAATGATACAGACATTTCTAGAGGATCAGCTGAAGGTACGTGTTTGGATTTCTAGAAAGGTCAACATTTAAGATATAACCTCATACATTATCTTTCTGTCAATATAGATGTGGTGGAAAAATAGCAATTTTAAACTCGACCCAGTAGTTTTTTAAAGATGTCTGTGGTCCAGATACAAGGAAATGAAATACCCAGCTCATTGTGCTGAGTATTATTAATGCTGATAACGATCCTCAATATTTTCCTGTGCATTTTTCATTGTCCTGAAACAGTAAGGAAGGATCTACTATCCAGTCCTATCAGTGATGAATTATGAATTTGAGGTTTCATTCACACATAGTTTTCTGCCTTTCTCTCCTGTGTGATGGTGTTTTTCCTCCTGTTTAGCTCTTCGCTGTGACATGCTGTTGATGATAACAATGATAAATTCCCTTAATGTAGCAATTGCTCACATCCAGTGGAAGTTCTGAGAAGGCATTACATTTAAAATCCAGAGTTTCTACAATGGCATGTAGAGGGATAGCTCACATTAATTTTAAGAGATGTAAACGACTTCAAGTTAAATACCAATATGAAAGGGCATTGAAAGACAGTATCAAAGACGTACATTTATAAAACTGTGGAACCTATTACTGTTTGGGAACATTTTTAGGCAATAGAGATAATATTACGAGGTAGTGGAGAATGTGCTTACACTTTTCTTTTCATTCCCTTCATCTTGTCTTAGTCAAAGTTATAATTTAAGTTTTAATTGTTGTATTTCTTGAGAACATTTTGAAGTTATCAAAGCAAAGATTGTTTTCCTTACAGCGTTGACCTACATTGATTACCTTCTTCAAAGGAAAATGATATACATACACATGTTGAGAGATGGTTTCCCTTCTATTTATTTTCTTTCCACAGATGTAAATAATTTAAAGAAACTTCTTCCCAAATCATCTTTGACTTCCACCAAATCTACTGGAGAGGATGATGACACTGATGACCTGTCTAACATAGACTCACATACTGCTGAACTGGAGCGATCGGAGAGCACAACAGATAGACCTGATGGTGATGGATCGCAAGGAGAGGCTCCGTCACCTAACACAAAGGCAGACAACCGAACAATTCTACATTTTATTGGAGAAAATGAAAGAGTAAGTCACATACAACATAAAATTGAAAAGACTTAATTAACATTTTTTTTTTTTAACCCTTCTAGATAATTTTTGTTGTAACTGAAATAAAGGTTTCTAATCTCTACAAAGATAAAAAAATGAGCTTAATTCAATCCTGTCAAATTTCACATGATGTTTAATCATGAAATTATATTTTCTTTCTCAAACAGATAAGCCATATGTTCCGCTGTGCTAGAATTCAAGGTCTTGACACTGCTGAAGGTCTTCTCCTGTTTGGAAAAGATCACTTCTACGTCATTGATGGCTTTACTCTGCTACGCACAAAGGAGATAAAAGATATTGATTCTTTACCATATGAGTAAGTGTACTGATGGCAAAAACCACACTCTCTTGCCACTCTCTTTTTATTCTAAAAAAATGATGTCTCCATTAGATGTTACTGAGGATAATTCTTCCTATGTGGTGGTTTTTTGGGTCTCTTTTTGTTTTTGTTTTTTTTTTGTTTGTTTTTTGGTGTTTGTTTTTTGTATTTTGATGTTTTTAAGGGGGGGGGGGGGGGGGGGGGGTGGTTTTCCTTTTTTTTTTTTTTTTTTTTTTTTTTTTTTTTTTTTTTTTAAATTAAATAATGATTTAAGTGATGAAGTTTTTAAAAAGAGGAGATCAAAATGTGATGGCAATAATTTAACTGGAATTTCTGTTACCAGTAAGTGCTTCTTTGATCCTTTTTCATTTCAGAGTTCTTCATGATCCAATCATCCCAAAGTCCTCTGTTGGGTCTGGTGGCAATTTGAAACGAATGTGAGTTGATTTCATCTTAAAATTTATTGAATGTTATGAAAAGTAAGATAATGGTTATGTCTTGCAAAGAGAGTTATGGAAAATGTCTTATCTAAACCCCTATTTTTTTTTTTTTTTTAATAAAATTTTTTTTTTTTTTTAAATTTATTATTGGATGCCATGCACTATTGTAAATGACTCCCATTTGGTGAGATTAATTTCAGTTGAAGGTAACGATATTCTTTATGTATTTTTCATTTTTAAAGTTGTGACTCTGTAATTAATTATGCTATATGTTCATATTTTGTCGCAGGAATTGTTATTTTATAACCCACCAAATTACGAGACTGTAATGCTAGTCTTAAATCGTTGTTCCTTTTTTTGTATTCTCTGCAGGTATAGCCGTTTTGCCTATGATGACATCAGGGAAGTGCACAAACGACGTTACCTTTTGCAGCCCATAGCCATTGAAGTTTTTTCTGGTGATGGACGAAATCACCTATTAGCCTTTCCTCGAAAAATTCGAAACAAAGTCCTTGCCAAGTAAGTAAAGAATTTTATTTATTTATTTATTTATTTATTTTTTATTTTTTATTTTTTTACTTGATCAACTGAAGCTTTTCATAAAATGAATGGGTAGCTTCAAAGAATCATACACAATCAACTTTTGTTGTCATTAAAATAGATAAGATCACATTTAAATTATTCTCACCATTATTGTTAAGATATTTATGCATTGTTTTTGTTTTGTTTTTTTTGTTGTATTGTTTTTTGTTGGTTTTTTGTTTTCTTTGTTTTTGTTTTTTGTTTTGGTCTTTTTATTTGTTTGTTTGTACTTGCTATTGTAATTCATTTTTCACCTCCTTTTTCCATAAAGGTTCCTTTCTGTGGCAACTGCCATGACAGACAATGCACAACATTCTGTATCTGGGCAAAGACAAAATGCAAAAGTGGAAGCAGGGTAGGAGATTCTCATGTTTTCCTAATTAGTGTTGTCTAGTGTGAAAATTAGGAACAATTGATATTATTGAGGAAGAGAATACTTTAAAATTGACTTTATTTAAAGTATGAATTTGATATGTACGCCCCCTTTTTATTTTTTGAACAAACATACATACTTGGGCACTGATCTCCTATTATTTGTTTCATTGGGCTTTGTTGGATTGGAGTTTGTTTTTGTTTTTTTGCGTTGCTTTTTTGTTTTTAGTTGGTTTAATTTTTTAATGAATCATGTATTGTCTATACTTAGAGAATATTGGAAGCATATATTTGAAATATATTTCTTTTTTAAGTGGTGGCATCATTAGCAATCTGATCGGAGAGAAGTCTGTAACACAGAGATGGGAAGTAAGTTAATTTTGTCTTTCATAATTATTATGAAAATGAGACATTTTTTTTTTTTTTTTTATCAAATATTTATAACCAATGTATAAAAAAATACCCCAAAAACAAGCCTAGAGTATCTGATATGATTCATTTAAGGCCAGTATCCCCTACTTCAATAATTCATATCGACATCAAACAGTATTATTTTTTAACACCAAAATGAACTATTTGTTTCTTTCTTCTAAGCTTATTATAATATGTGAATTTTAGGAAGAATATAATTTTTGTTTCTTTCTTCTGTCGCAATTCATGATCATGTTAATTTTCTCAATTTTGAGTCACTAAATATATATAGTCATTTGTTTGTCATTCATTTTCCAGTGTTTCAATACACTACTGTACCTTTAGTTCTCTTTGTTAAAATGAGTAGGAAAGGTGAATTAGAAAAATAGATTATGTTAATATTTCACAGGATGAAACATGCTTGATCACTGCATATTTTTATTCTGTCAACAGAAAGGAGAAATCAGCAATTTTCAATATTTGATGCACTTGAACACCTTGGCAGGAAGGTCATACAATGATTTGATGCAGTATCCTGTTTTTCCATGGATCATCGCAAATTATGAAACTGAGGTGAGATTTGAAAGCGATCAATATTTTAAAAAAAATAGAAAATACCAGGTTAGTACACATACACACACACACAATTGTAGAAAGTTTCCTTTGTTCTAAAATCAAAGTATAAAATGAATCTTGTTTCAATATCTGCTCAAAAGGACCTGGATTTAAACAAAGCTGCCAATTTCCGAGACCTGGCCAGACCAATGGGTGCCCAGACTCCAGACAGATTAAGACAGTTTCAGAAGCGTTATACGGAGTGGGACGATCCCCAAGGTAAGCTGAACAATTGTACACTCTCGCTGATTGACTCTGAAATTATGAACAATTTCTCTACAAATTCAGTCATTCTTTCATTCAACATATTCCATCCAATAATGTTGTCAGCTCAAAATCTAACAAAATGGTTGCAGGCTAGTTTGCCAAAGTCTCGCTTTTACTACAATCCTTACATTTTCTAATGAATTCATTTCTATGAATATTATTTAAATGTATATTTTTCGATGTTTCGATTTGGAATTGTTAGTAAATAAATTATAAATATGTTTCATTTCATTGTATACATAAATATATATACCTTAAATATATGTACCTTTCTTATTGTTTTATCAGGAGAAACCCCACCATATCACTATGGAACTCATTATTCCTCTGCAATGATTGTTGCTTCATATCTTGTCCGCATGGAACCTTTTACTCAACATTTCCTCAAACTTCAAGTATGTTTTGACAGTGTATTTACTTGTTTAACAATTACTGTAACCCATAGTCACATTAATCGTAAATTGATTTTTTTTGTTTTTGTTCACTGTTGAAGTGATATAAATAATTTTAAAAAATATGAACAATTTTTTACTACACAACTAGTCTGTAGAACTTGAGTGTGATATTGCTGCAGCCTGTTTGTCGAACTTTTCTATCCATTGCTTTGTAAAGCTAGATGACAGGTTCTGCCTTGTCCTAATTAAAGAAAAAAGCAAAAACTGAAAAAAACCAACAACAATGAAACAAACAAACAAACAATCAAACACACACACACACACACTCACACACACATACAAAACCCACCAAACCCCAACATGTTCTTGTTATTTCAAAAGATAAATAACATTATATGATACAGAATATTCTATCTTTAGAAAATTATCAGTTTATGCTTTGAAATCCTGAAACTGAAATAAGAAAAAGAGTGTGCTACGTTACGGCAGCAGACAATCCTTGATATCATATTGCCTTTTGTCTCTGATGCAGGGTGGCCATTTTGACTTGGCAGACCGCATGTTCCATAGCATAGGAGAGAACTGGTTATCAGCATCTAAGAACAACATGGCAGATGTAAAAGAACTTATACCAGAATTCTTCTACTTACCTGATTTCCTTTTGAATAAAAACAACTTTGACTTGGGTGAGGTTCAAAGAAAATATTTTGTGTATGTGTGTGTGTGTGTGTGTGTGTGTTTGTGTGTGTATGTTTGGGTGTGAAGGGGGTGGGGGAGGAGGATGTGGATTTTACTGAACTGTTCAATTTCCTCAATGCTCCACACTTTCTCAGAATGCATTTTTAGTGCACATTACAAGAGCTGTCGAAAATTTGTGTGAATATTTCATCATCTAAAATGTCTTTTGATTTTATCCCTAAAATAGGAACCAAACAAAATGGTGTGGCTCTTGGCGATGTTATTCTTCCTCCATGGGCTAAAGGAGATCCCAAGGAATTCATTCGCATTCACAGAGAGGTGAGACTCATCAAATTATATCCTTTATGTATTGTGTCTAGCTGATAGACACTCAGACTCTGGAGCCTGAAGTCCCAGGTTTGAATCCTTGCTGTGGAAAGCTTGATGCTGCACTTTCCTCCATCCACTCAGGTGTAAAATAAGTATCTGACTATAGACCATGAAAGATCTTGCCATTATGCTATAGTGTAAGATTAGCCTTTGTTGCGTTTGCTCATCAGTATTCCGAATGGTTTATGAATACAAAAGGCCTGTCAGGAAACCCCTTGCAAAGCATATAGATTAAGTGGATATGAGAGTTCTATTTTATACACATTGTGAATCCACATTACTTGAATGGGGCCGGACAGATATGTAAATACTTTTGTCTCTTCCTTAACTGTGCTTCTTCTTGGGATTTAAAAAAAGAAAAGAGAAAAGAGGTATGCATTGTTTTAAAGCTTTTAAAGATGTAAATCCATATTGATATTCATAAGTAAGTTTTAAGTTCACACATATTTATTTTTTAATTCTCCTTTCAGTGGAACTTTCATTTCAAGATTATGTTGAAAAGAATAATAAAAGCTGGAATATTTGCATGATATGATCAAATTTCTGATTCCTTTCTCATTTTCATTCATGACTGTGATTTTGCTACATGTAATGGCAGGCCAAACTTGTTTGTGCATGTTAAAAGTCTCCTCTTAAAAGACAGAACAAAACAATGTGAGAAAAGTAAAGCTGAAAATGACAATAAAACCAAGGACAAAAATGATCATTAATCTAAAACAATGAAAAAGTTTTTTGGGAAAAAATATATGAGATAGGTGGGTTCTAATGATAATGTTTCACTCACGGTCAAAGCAAAAGGACTTGACACCAAGCAACTGTCTCTATGGCAGCCTCCGCCAGCTAAGACTCACGGCGGAGTTCTTGCGTCTCGTCCTTGGTGGCGGGAATGAAGCTGCTCGTTAGCCCATGACCGCCATCTGGGGCGGTGCGTTGTTCTTCTGTCTTTTGCCTGTGCTGTCAAGGGTATTAGGTCTTTTCGGTATGAAGAGCATATACTCTCAGCGACCATTGCTTTCTGATGGACACCAAGCAATTAGAGAAGCCTTGGTGATGGATGTCAATGACATGTTTAAAAGCACACACTTAAAATTCAATAGTAGTTGTACTGTGGGTTCCCCAGTGGCCATTTTTTTTGCTTTCCAAGGCTATGTGATAATGTAAGGAACCTGCACAGGATGTAAGAGTAGAACCTATACAGGCTGTAAGAGTACAAACTCTAACATCATGAGTTCCTCGGTGTGCAGTTCCGTTAAAATGAAGAGATACATACAGAAATTTGTCAGGAAAATAACAATAAAAATGACTACAAAAACGGAATGAAAATTGCAAATAATCAAAATTGGTTTAAAGTAATAAAAATTCACCGTTATCTTTTGCCTTTTAAGTGGAGACTTTTTATTAACTTTTTTTTTCTTTGCTCATGTTATATTTTTCTTTCAAAATGTTCCCTCACTGTGGAGCATTTGTTCTTTTGGCTTGTGTTTTGGTTCAGAATGAATTACTTGACGTATATCTTTCACTTCGAATCCCCAGGCTCTGGAGTGTGACTACGTCAGTGCCCATCTCCATGAATGGATTGACCTCATTTTTGGCTACAAACAGTGTGGCCCTGCCGCAGTGGATGCCATCAACATTTTCCATCATCTTTTTTACGAGGGCAACGTTGACATCTACAATATTGATGATCCCCTGAAGAAAAATGCAACAATTGGGTTTATCAACAACTTTGGTCAGATTCCTAAACAGTTGTTCAAGAAACCTCACCCACAGAAAAGGCTCAACATTCCTGTCCCATCTGTGTTTTTCCACCATGTTGACAACCTAAAACCAGCCATGCAGCCAATTAAGGGTGAGACCTGCTTTTGTTTAGAAAAATTAACAAATATTAATCATATTAAAAAAATATTATCAACCATTAATGTGGGATTTTGTTTTGTTTTTGTTTTTTTTGTTTTTTTGTTTTTTTTGTTTTTGTTTTTTGGGTTTGTTTCTTTTGGGGGGAGGTGGGGGGAGGGGGGTGTTAATAAAGCAAATCAAATCGTGGGAATCATCAAAAGAGTATTTCATCATCTCGACAGGAAGACATCAATACTACTTTTCAAATCAAAAGTCTGCCTGGTTTAAGAATATCCAGCAGTGGTTAGGCAATTGTCAATTATTGAGATATTCAATGATTTTTGCTTTCACCTTTGTGAAGAGGCCATTTCTTCAAATTGCAGGGGGGAGCATCAACATTTGTAGACATTTTTACATACAGTAGATACCAGAGCATGCTGTTGGTGTAGAATATGGAAACAACTTCATGAACAGTTTGGACAGTAGACATGGCTCAGGAGAGCCTGCATTCGGATATGCATCTTATATTCCTTTATTCCTTAAATTGTTAAATTCATTCATAAAGTATCAACAGATTTTTTTTCATTTTGCATTGTTTTAAGTGTGGTACATGAATATAGCATTGAAAAGCTGATATGGCTGAGAAACAGTAATAGTATTAAAATGGTGTTCAGAATGTTTTCTTCTTTTTTTTCTTTTTTTCTTTTTTTTTTTTTGATAAAGATGGTTGATTAATTTTTTTTTTAACCGCCTCACAGAGCTGAAAGGTGCTGTTGGACAGATCCACCATACTGACAAGTACCTGCAAGCTGTTGAGCAGAATAAAGCCCTTATTCCACCGTTGTACACTCGATATTTAGCATGGGGCTTCTCCGACCTCAGCATCAGGATTGGCCATTGTGAATCAGACAAGGTGGGATTTCTTTTTTTTTTCGAGAGGATCTTTTGATTATTATTTAAATTGCTTATTTTACATTAAAATATCTTCTCCACATTTTCCCCTCCTCTTTCTCTGTTTCTTTCTTCCTCCTCATTTTCCTATTAATCCTTAGTTCAATAGATAAATTTGTAATCATTATTCTCTCTCTCTCTCTCTCTGTCTCTCTCTCTGTCTCTCTCTCTCTCTCTCTCTCTCTCTCTCTCTCTCTCTCTCTC